>APFE030688322.1:0-63121 GCA_000404065.3 Pinus taeda
AAAATAATTATACACAGGTTTTTAATAATATACAATATGCATTTTGGAGAAAGAAACATAGAATGTAGGTCCCTGGGTGTCCGGAAACCTTTTTTTAAATATAATGAAAGTTTATCTTTTTATCTACTATATTATTTCTAATAAGATAGAAAGTCTGATTACTTATCAACAAAAAAAATACTTAGAAGGCATATGCCTCAATGTCCCCGTTTCTCTGTGTAGTGAAAGCTTAAGGCTAAATTGATAAAATATAGCTTTCGCTGCTTATCTGGCTAGGTAGTGAAATAATATATATGTGTGGGGCTAGGTAGTGAAATTATATATATATATATATATTAATATTTTTTTTTTCTCCTGCAATGCTCGTAGATGTGCATAACCATTAATATGTCTGCCTGGCCATGGAATAAACAGGGAAATCTTATGTGGGTGTAAAGATGTTGGAGCTCTTATTGACGGCAGATTCTTTGCCTCCTGGTCCTATACTTGTCATCACTTATAAAAACCATGGTCTGGATCAGTTTTTATTGTCTTGCTTGAAATTCTGTCCCAACCTGGTGAGGATAGGAGGGAGAAGTGAGGAACCTGACTTGATGCCCCACAATTTATCTTCTCAAATTGGAAGAATGAACGAACATCGCTCCGATTGGATTGATTGTACACTTAAGTTGGAACAAGTGCAAGCAGAAATGGAAATAGCTCTGCAACAGCTACGTGAGAGCAGCTTTTTGAATGCGGAGTCCTTAATGGATTCCATGCCCGAAAAGCAGGTGAGGCAATTGATTTCTAAGAGCGAAATTGGTAGAGATCTCTTAAAGCATTTTCCCGAAGAAACCTCCCTTCTGGAATCTATTCGAGGTGGACTTAGCAGAGGGGAGGAAGCTAGAAATCTTGTGACCTCGCTATATAAAACTCTCTCTAAGAACATTAGGGAGTGGATGCCCAAGAGGGAGACATTCGAACTGGTAGAAAACTGTTTCTCTGTTGTTAAGCCACTGCAAAGATTGGACGAGACTGGATATTCTAATAGTAGTGATACTGGGTCAGAAGACGGTGAGCAAACAAGTGATGACGAAGAGTGTGGAGTAGAGATAGATGTCCAAAGTAATCATGATACAAAAAATAAGTCATGGTTGGAAGAGAACTTCTTTCCTTGCAGAAGGGAAGCAAATGATAGTTGGTCCTCTGGTGGGGCTAAACAACTTCATATGCATGTAAGCTTTCAAAACCTTGATTCATTGATCCTCTTTTATATAAGTGCCTAAATCTCGAACTCCTGATACGAAATTTAATTTTCTAAGTCTTCAGCTGCTTCGGTTTTGCAGTTAGATTTAAATAGATATCGGTGGCTGCTCCACGAGAATCCGTGCTATTTAAATCAAAACCTTCGGGTATTATTAGTACACGTGATCACGCAAGCGAAGTATGAGAAGGCTTTGAAAAGCTTTGCAGATATTAAGAATAAGTACGCTGAAATATGCGAGGTTATGGAGGAGATCAATCAGCTACGGCAGCTAGAAGTGCTTCGCGGGTCACAGATTGTGGGTATGACGACCACTGTAAGTTTTCTCGTTTTCTTCAGAATAGATTGGAACTTTGAAATAGAATGTAAAGGATCGCAATAAACATCTGATTTCACGAAGTGTCGCAGGGAGCAGCGTTGTATCGGGACGTTCTTAAAAAGCTTCAACCAGCAATTATTTTTGTGGAAGAAGCTTCCGAGATTTTGGAGCCTCAACTGCTCGCAGTGCTTGAACCGACCATTCAACATCTAATTTTGATTGGTGATCACTATCAGCTACCTCCCCGTGTAGCGTGTCATGAACTTGAGCGCTGGTATGTACACCTGTCTTAGTCTGGATTCTGGTTTTAACAGATTGTCGCAAAAGATTTAGCGTACAAATATGTTCCAAATCATGCTTAAAATAACTGTATATATCTTATAGCCGAAGTAGAGAAAGATATTTTAATGTGGGAAGTAGCCCACAGAACCTTGACACAGGGTTTGCATTTAGATACCTTTTAATTCAAAAAATTCCAAATCATGCTTAAAATAACTGTACACACCTTATAATCAAAGCAGGAGAGATATCAATGTAGGAGAAATCCCACATAACACAGGGTTTGCATTTAGAAGACTGTTGTTTCATTGGCAAAGGGGATCAATGTGAGATTATCATTTAGCCATACATTCCACCAATCAAAGAGTTATTAATCTGGATATACGTGTAAGAATAGACTTTCATCACAAAGGATCAACCAAAGCAATAGGGTCAACTACACGGCACAGAACACCTGGACTCCATCAGCCAGATCGAGGAGAAGGTAATCACTGTTAGCATGATCAAGTCCACGCGGTTAGCACTGTATATTTGGAACTAACTAGACATAAGATTCACAAATGGCATACCAAGTCATATATAATCCTGCAACTAATCTTGTCTCTTTTTGCTGTAATATAAAGGGAGATCTAATGAACATCTATCTCCAAAATAAGCATGCATTTACAAAATGTACATATGCAGTTCAATGAAAGGGACAGTAAATTAACTAAGGCTACAACTTTATGTTGTGCGAGAGAAATACACACAATCACATGAGTTACTATTCATAGAGAAATACACACACTCACATGAGTTACTATTCATAGAGAAATACACACACTCACATGAGTTACTGTTCATAAACTTTATTGCTTGCATTGTTTAATAAATGAGATATAAATACACTTAATTTCTTTTAGGGAAACTCTCCAAGAAAAATATAGAAAAGTATTTCTAAGACATGATTGGCTAATAATAGACATTCTAGATAGTTAAGTTTTTCTAGAGCTTTCTGTAGTAAAAGAATTTGGATTTATTGTAAATCTAAGTGATCTAGGTGAATATTGGTGGCCACCTGCCTATTCCACCTAGACCTCTAAATGAGATATAAATACACTTAATTTCTTTTAGGGAAACTCTCCAAGAAAAATATAGAAAAGTATTTCTAAGACATGATTTGCTAATAATAGACATTCTAGATAGTTAAGTTTTTCTAGAGCTTTCTGTAGTAAAAGAATTTGGATTTATTGTAAATCTAAGTGATCTAGGTGAATATTGGTGGCCACCTGCCTATTCCACCTAGACCTCCAGTTGGTTTCATGAGTTTCCTTGATTATAGAAACATTTACTTTTTCTTTATTTCTTTCTTTTTCTTCTTTCTTCTTTTTGTTTGTTTGTTTGTTTGTTTGTTTGTTCAGGTCCTAAACTTTCAGAGCTATTTTGACCACCTAAAGAACATTTTTTTGAGGTGCGCAACAAGCCCTTCCAAGGGCCTGCCGCAAATCATCTAGTACTCGAAGAGATGTTTTCGATGAGGTATTGTACGCACCAAACGGGGACCATACGACCAAGTTACGACCCCGAGAAGTTGGCTACCCAACGAAGCCCACAAACTTTTGGTGTTCCATCTCTTACGATTAGGATTTTGGTTGTTTAGGGTTTCCCTTTATTGTTCAATAATAAAAAGGCCCTTGAGCCTCATTGTAACACAGATCCAAGGCATGTAGCCACCACATCTCTTCTCAGAGATAAGCTGCCATCGTCCGAGCTAGTTTATTTCCATTCTACTTGTAAGCATCTTTCAACGCTCTGATATTATTGAAATGAAGATTTATTTCTATTGCATCTCTGCGTTTATGTTTATATCTATATTTTGTTGTGTTCTTGCATAAGTCTAGATCACTGAGACAATGAACTTTCTACAACTAACCTAGATCCATCTTAACTTTGGATCTACATGTTACCACTCAAACTAGCAAGAGGACCTAAAAGGGGTTCCTAAGACGACAACTACTAGGTTAAGGGCAACAGTGGAGGCTTTGCCCAATGTCACCACAATGAAGTCTCCCTACTCTTTATGGACTTTCACCAATAGGATGAGTCCCAGTAGTGTAGGGATCACTTGTAAAGTATATGTCAATGGATAGGTGGAAAGTGACTCTGGAAACCCTTTCCCAAGGATGGAGTGTGTTGATTTGGGGTAGCATCGGATGTGCTCTAGCCACGAAATTTGGTGGAGAGGTTGGGGCACATGAGATTTCCAATACCCAAAAAGGGTTTGGACAGATTCTAAACAGTTCAGGAGATATTAAAATAATTAATATTTTTAATGGAGTCCCTAAGTCTAAACTTAGGGAAAATAAAATATTAATGTGTATTAATATGAAACTGTGCTAGAAGGGTCCAAAAGACATGGATCAAGCCAGATCTAATCTTAGCCGTTGATTAGGGACTTAATCTCGGCTGTTGATATGTCAACAGGGAAAGTATAAGAGGAGGCTTGAGGGTCACTTGGAGAACACACCAGAGTGATCAGTCATTCTATTCTTTAGAGCGGGGTTTGCTAAGAGAGATAGAATTAGTGATCGGGAGTTGCAGCTGAGGGGCATTGAATACAAAGAGACAGAGAGGCAGAGATAGTGCCGGAAGAGCAACAAGTAGCCAGAGAGAGTGACGCAGTAGCCTCCAGGGCTCAAGTAGGGCCACACAGAGGTAGCCAGGAGCTGCGCAGAGCCTCAGAGAGGTCAGCGTTGCTGACGCAGAGGGCCAGAAGGCTAATGCGGGGCCTCCTAAGGCCGACGCAGACCCATTCAGGGTGACGCAAAGTCAGCGCTGGGCAGAGGGAGGCTGACGTTGTCCAGAAACGACAGATGCTGGGGTTTCTAGGGCAGATTGGAGCTGAGGAGCTGCCGGAAAGATTATCCGGGGTTTCAGCTAGGAGATTTGTCTCAAACTGAGAGGTATTACTGCCAAGGAAATTCTCTGTTGGGTAGGCTAGTTTCGACACCTAGATTGTACTCTGATATTGCTTAATAAGAAAACCCTCAGATAGCTGCACTGGTTTTCCCACATTGGGTTTTTCCGGGGACATTGGTCCAAAAATAATGGTCCTATGTGTGTGATTGTTTTTGTTTCTTTCAGTTGTTGATCTGTAATATGTTGAGCATGCACTAGTGTTTATTTTCAGTATTTACATTGTAAATAACTTGTTAAGTAACGAAACAAGTAGGTAGGAATAAATAAGATAAAATGCATGGAGGGTTTCTAACTAAGTAAGACATAGAAACTTCAACATGGTATCAAAGCGTGATTGGAGATCACAGGAGGACTGAGGACATCAGCCGAGCGGAGTAATAGCAGCAAAAAACAGTTGTTTCGAGGTGACAGAAGTTGTTTCTAGCAAAGCAGCAACAAGGGAAGGGTGACGCAGTGCCTACGTCATCAAGGGTGAGCCAGGAAGAGGTAGCGCAAACGCTAAGGAAGGCAAAGGGAGCCTCACGCAGAAGCTGAGAGGGTTGACGTAGTTGGCTGAGGAGGCCGGTTGCTGGTGTCGAGATTGCGCAGAGCCTAGGAGCTCTCACCTTCAGGTTGCTGGGGTTTAGAAGGTTGTGGGAATATTGCAGAGTGCAGCTGGTGAGGTACTGTAGTCAGAATAATACCTGACAGAGCAAGGCCAAGACGAGGGAGTTGCTACCAAGGGTTTCTAGCCGAAGAACCCAGATTAGTGGTGTGGTTGCATAAGACGATTAGAGTAGGAGGCATCTCGACAGCGGTAGAAAGATTTCCATGAGGGAAATCGGGACTCAGAGGGAGTCCAGAAGAGAACTTCTAGACAGGAAGTAGAGACTCGAAGGAGTCGAATAGAGAACTTCCAGGAGGGAAGTAGAAGAATATCATGGCACTACATGGAGTAAGAGACCAGGATAGGTTGGATGGAGCATCGAACTTCGCAGTCTGGAAGGCCAGAATCTTATCTGTACTTGACAAAAATTGTGTCAAGAACTTTGCCTTGAAGGTTACAGCTATCCCAGTCGACCCCAATTATAACAAGTACGAGGAGGAAATGGTGAGGGCCAAGAGCATCATCCTTGATGGGGTAAAGGACCATGTAGTACCACACATTGCCGAGAAGGAAACAACATATGAGATGTGGGAGGCCCTCAAGAAATTGTACCAGCATACTTCTGTGCAGAGAAGAATGCTACTTGATAATTAGTTGAGGGCATATCGGATGAAGAAGGGAGAACCGATTGACACCTTCCTCAGAGGATTGAATGAGATCCGAGATCCGTTGACTGCTATAGAAGCCACCCCAGATCAGGAGTTGATGGTGAGGACAGCCTTGAATGCTGTCTTAGAAGACTGGGAGGTATTTGTCCAGAGTATACTGGGCAAAGGGACTCTCCCACCTTGAGACGGGATGTGGGCGGCTCTTCTCCAGGAAGAGATCAAACGATAGTTGAAGACAGGTAGCAACAACAAGGGGATCAAAGTCAAGTAGGAGGAGGAAGATGTTGCCCTTAGCATCTGAGGGAAAGCAAGAGAAGTGGAAGAAGAAGGATCTCTCCAAGATCAAGTGCTTCCACTGTGGGGAGCTGGGTCATTATGTGACCCAGTGTCCAAGGAAGAAGAGTAAGGGAGAGTCTTCCGAGACTAAGGCAGCGCCAACAAGGGCAGAGAAGGAAGTTTTGACAAACGATGATTGTGCCATGAGTGCACATGCGCCACTTGAGCGAAAGTGGGGAGACATCGAGTTGTAGTCAGGAGGACTACAAATGACGAGGGGCAGGATCCTTGAGGTACCCAACCTCTTGGATTAGACCTTGCTACGGGAGCCCCGAAGAAGAGTAGCAAGACTAGCTGAGTCAAGTAGAGACGGATGCAGATGGAGTAGCAAAGAGAGCTACAGTGCAGGAGTCCTGAGACAGTGTGAGGCTAGCAGGCTGCAGTGGTGCGAGAGGCACAGGAGTGTTGCACCAATGCAGGATGGCATAGAGAGGTGTGCAACAATGCGAGATTTAAGGAGTTGTTGCAGCGATGTAGAGGTTAGAAAGGGAGCACTTGTCAGCGGCAGAGGGAGCTTTAGCATCAGTGGGTGTCTCTAGCCTAACAGAGATGTCAGATTGGGAGATTAATTACTTACTTCTCAATAACTGAGTTGTAATGCAGTAGTGGGCAACATGCTGCAACATGATGAGAGGAGGTGCAGTGCGGATGCATTGCTGGGAGAAAGAACCAGCAACAACACAGATGTAGAGGGAGTTGTTGTACAGATGCAGCAGTGGTAGTGGCAGAACCATGGGCAGCAGTACAGGATACAACAGTGCAGAGGATGGTGGGCAGCAGACCTAGCATCAGCACAGGGACCGATGCCAGATGATCAGAGTAATACTCAGTAAGGAGTATTGCTAGAGCACAGTCTTGCTAAGAGGGAGTGTTGATTTGGGGTATCATTCGATGTGGTTTAACCATGAAATTTGATGGAGAGGTTGGGGCACATGAGATCTCCAATACCCAGAAAGGGTTTGGGCAGATTCTAAACAGTTCAGGAGATATTAAAATAATTAATATTTTTAATGGAGTCTCTAAGTCTAAACTTAGGGAAAATAAAATATTAATGTGTATTAATATGAAACTGTGTTAGAATGGTCCAACAAGACATGGATCAAGCTAAATCTAATCTTAGCCGTTGATTAGGGACTTAATCTCGGTCGTTGATATGTCAACATGAAAAGTATAAGAGGAGGTTTGAGGGTCACTTGGAGAACACACCAGAGTGATCAGTCATTCTATTCTCTAAAGCGCGGTTTGCTAAGAGAGATAGAATTAGTGATTGGGAGTTGCAGTTGAGGGGCATTGAGTACAAAGAGAGAGAGAGGCAGAGAGAGTGCCGGAAGAGCAACAAGTAGCCAGAGAGAGTGATGCAGTAGCTGCTAGGGCTCACGCAGGGCCACGCAGAGGTAGCCAGGAGTTGCGCAGAGCCTCAGAGAGGCTAGTGTTGTTGACGTAGAGGGCCAGAAGGCTAACACAGGGCTTCCTAAGGCCGACGCAGATCCATTCAGGGTGACACAGAGCCAGCGCTGGGCAGAGAGGGGTTGACGCTGTCTAGAAAGAAGGGTAGACGCTGGGGTTTCTGGGGTAGATTAGAGCTGAGGAGATACCGGAAGGATTATCTGCGGTTTCAGCCAGGAGATTTGTCTCAAACTGAGAGGTATTACTGCCAAGGAAATTCTCTGTTGGGTAGGCTAGTTTCAACACCCAGATTGTACTTTGATATTGCTTAATAAGAAAACCTTCAGATAGCTGCACCGGTTTTCCCACATTGGGTTTTTCCGAGGACATTGGTCCAAAAATAATGGTGTCATATGGTGTGATTGTTTTTGTTTCTTTTAGTTTTTGATCTGTAATATGCTGAGCATGCATTATTGTTTATTTTCAGTATTTATATTGTAAATAACTTGTTAAGTAACAGAACAAGTAGGTAGGAATAAATCAGATAAAGTGCATGGAGGGTTTCTAACTAAATAAGACGTAGAAACTTCAAACATAGTGAAGAATGGAACTTGCTTGCTCTTTAAGCAAGGGACTTGGTCCTCCATGGGTAAGGGGTGAGGATTGGAGGGTTGACGAAGAAGGGATAGGCTTATAGACGAGGTTTCCAATCCCTATAATTCTTGGGAAGCTTGGATACCCAAATGGTCCTTGAGAATAATCTTTATTGAGAAGTGGGACCACACGGGGGCAAGTGGACCCAGTCCAGGTTCAGGGATGGAATGTAGCAACCACTGATGTTCCTTTCTTGGACAAGGTGAAGGGAGAGGACCAAACAAAAATATTTACTTCAAAAGGTTGAATTGATCTTGTTGAGGTCTAGCCTTCAGGATGCCTAGGTAAAATTTGATCCTAGAGCTAGGGTTTGGGATTCTTAGAGATTCCACTGTTAGAATTGCCTCAAATTTGGAGGAGAGGGAGGGGACCCACCAGAGTAGTAGCCTATAGGAGATCGAATTTTTTCCTTGGGTAAATTCCCTAGAAATTGATGCCCTAGGTGACCTAATGGGGCTAGACCTGGGGAAAAAGGGTAAAAAGAGGGTTAAAATGATCACCCTTTTTGAGGGATCAGTAACTGATTCACTCGGGGATATGGATTCAAGGATGATGATGAGTAAGAACTTGGTTTCTTGATCAAGGAGGCCCGAAAAGGCAACTTCATCCAATGCTGAGAGAAAGAAAAGAAAAGTGACCTTCAGGCATTTATACTTCAAAGCAAACAATTGAAGCTTATCGAGACAAATAATCTCTAGTACATTTCATTCATATAACATTGGCCCATACATTAAATTAGCTAGAACATGCTCAATTCCACATTTCGAGTATATCCAACCAACATTTCGTTCACAAGACAAAGCTCCAAGACAAGATAAATAGCCCAAACCCATACGTCAAATTTCATCCATCTCCAGAAAATATTCTCCAAGGAAAAAATGTGAAGTTCTTTATGATAAGAGAGATACCAAATTAATTGATGATCCAAATGAATGTATTTAACATCAACATATAGCCTCTTAAGGGGTTTGAATTAGCCTCTGGGCCTACATTAGCCCCTAATGATAAAATAATGTGCAAAACCCCTATTGGTGATAAGCTCACCAAACTAGCTCACAAGTGTAAAAATAAGCTTCACAAGGGGCCAAATAATAATATGTACATGTCATAAGGCCCTCCAAAAGCTCAATAATATCCTGAAGTGCCATACTGAGGAATAAATTCCTCGGAATATGATGGACAAGGGGGTGGCCCCTTGTTCTCCCAGTAGTAGACGTGTGGTGCTCCCAGTGGGTTTGAAGGCACATAAATGACCCCTTGGGTCTCCATATGAATCAAAGATGCATGTAGATCCTCTGCAAGGGTCCAAGTGGTGGAATGAATGTTACCATGACCTCGTACATGTCCTGGGACACCTGTCAAGAGTGGGGCTCTTGTGGGGGCCTACCAGGCATAATGTACCAAGCATATCACCATTATCCCAAAAGTGGATCACTAGTAGTCTCTAAGCATCCATGAAGACCCGTGGAGTGTTGTTTGTTGCTATGGAGGCCCATGGCTCTTTATGCACACCCTACATGTGCCAATGTAAACCTCTGGGGTTAGGATCCCATATAGGGAAACCAAACCCAAATGGAAACCACTTGCAATCTTGCATAAGGTCCAATGCACCTCCTAGGCTTCTAGTACAACCAATCATTAAAATAATCAGGTAAAAGAGCTTACAAATCTTGGATAACAAAGTGGGCACTTCATAATGGCATGCCCTTTCGTAGTGGGCATTGACATGTGCTAGTGTCTCCAAGCTCCAAAGGGGGTTAGCCAAGTACCTTATTAGGTGGTTTCAACCCTTAAAGGGTATGGTATGTCCAAGGTACATCCCTCTAGTGGGGGTGGCAAGTGACAAATAAGTGGGATGGAATAGGGAATGAGAGGGGCAGTCTTGGGCCATATAGTGGGGCATAGGGGTAACTAGATAAGGGGAAGCCCACACCTGGGTATGTAATGTATAGGAGGGAGCAGTGGTGGTACATGAGGTGCCCCAACCTTGATTTTTCCACCCTTCTTTATATGTTTTTCGTCTTTTATGAATTTTGTTTCATTAACTGCTCGGGGCTCAAAGGACAAGAGCATGATGTGTAAGATGTAGCAGTGATTACCCCCTTTTAGGTAGGGCGGTTCATTGCCCTCTAAGGGTTGGGACAATCATGGGTTCCTGAATGATAAAGGAGGCACATCTAGTTCCTATGGAACCAGGGTGATGACCATGGATTGGGGTAGAGCTTATGTATTGGCTTTTGCCCACACGCTAATTATTTTTGCCCCAACCATCTTTTGCATTTTGTGGTACAATTTCCTATTAAATGTGGCCAATTATGCATTTTTCTTTTTCTTTTAGCTGCTTCAACCTTTGGGGTATCATTCTAGGCTTGACCCAATGTGGGGGCAAGGGGATAGGGAGGTTGGCCCTATGTGGACCCAGAATGGAAATGTGAACCCATGTGGGAGAAATGATGAATGTGGGGTATAGTGAGTGGAAAGGATGTAATATATGCGGATAAAGGAGCGGGACCACGCACCCAAACTCGGGGTTTCCCAAGTAGTACCAACCTAGAACCAAAAGGTCAATAAAGGAGATCTCACGGGACTAAGATCCAAGGGTAACATCCAAAAGAGATCAAGGGGACAAGAGCACAAACTAAGCCCACCTTTTCCGCCAAATCCCCCATCAATCCATACCCTAGAGTTTCCATGATAAGTAAACCCAATACTCAGTTACCAAATGATAAGACATAACTTTAGATACGAGAGGCCCACCTTCAAACATGTGATCATTACAGGTGGGTGAGGCACCACATGGCTGGCTCAGGTGGCAGAGAAATGGCACAACGAGCTAGTAGGAGGCTGCAAGGGGCTGCTGGCTGCAGGTTGAAGTTAATCATGGAGAAATATTTCTCATGGAGATATCACCCACAAAGTGGTGGGTAACATCTGGCTCCAACTAGGACGTGATCTCTCGAAGAAGTGGACGAGGCTGCTCAAACGGGAGGTCACGAGAACTCTAACAATCTCTTGGTCACCGTAGACCTGTAATTTGCACATGTCAAAGATCAGAGCCACAAGGCAACATGTTTTTCACGGTGTCTTATGATCGCCCATGCTTAATGTCGGCCCATAAACCAACAGGAAATAAAAAATGCTATTTTTTTAAACCTAAATGCAATCTAATCTATCATGAGAGACATCATATGCGGTTAGTTCTAATGCAAAAATTATCATGCAATGCATCCTACCCTAACATGCATATGACAAAGCTTTTATTAAGTGTAATCATGAGGCCAATGCAACCAACATTTCATGAAGTCAATATAAATATGCCTTCTTGTATGATTATTCATGCAGTAAACCCCAAAGTGAATGTAAACGCAAACACATGGAGGATGTTGTGAGCGGGAGGTGGGAAAATATGATGTCCACACATGGATAGTTATGTGAGAAGAGGTAAGAAAATGATGTAATCTAGTCCATGAGATCTTCTCTTGCAACCAAAATATAGAAATGTCAACAACCAAGCTCATAAACTTTTGATGGATGGCCACCTCTGGCATATCACTTCCTTCATTTTCTTTGTTATTTATGTCATGGCATATGGCCTTCATTGAGTTATGATTAGTGGGAAAGGGAGGTCGACGAGATGGAGAAACACAAGTGGGTTGCACATGATGATTACATTGGAGAGGGGAGACTATGGAGTAATCAAAACCCTGAGGGTGCGTCCAAGGAGGAAAAGTATAATTGATGGAGGGATTTTCCTTGATACTATACCCGACCGGGGGGAAGGGCTCACAGTTACTTGACATCATATGACCAGGGGCGAGGGAATCACCTGACAAAGACTCAAGATGATGACCAATACGAAAAAGGGAGAAAGAAATGTTGCATTCAACGAGTTGCGCTTTCCCAAAATCATAATCTAAAGGCTCAAGTGATTTGAACATTGAATCATACTTAGGAGAAGTGGGAGCCTAATCAATTTCCTTAGTATCAAAGGTTGGGTCTCTTTTAAAAGGAAAATTGATCACTTCCAACTACCCCTCTTTATGCAAAGGAAAATGGAGATTCTCCTTCCTAGGGGTATCAATGGGTATGTCATCATAAGTAGTGCATGAGGGGAAGGGAAGATCGATCTCATCCTCATCCTCCTTGCCAGTGTCGTAAATGGAAGCACAATCAAATTGAGTACCAACAATTTCCCATTTCTCCTTTTCAATGTGGAAATAATCGTCAATGTCATCTTTCAAGGGGCTAATGGGATCATCTCTCTCAAGGTTTTCAAAAGAGGATTCATCGAGAGTAATATCCTTAAGAAAGGAGGCCTGGAATGTCAGCTTCATCCAATGTTGAGAGAAAGAAAAGAAAAGTGATCTTCAAGCATTTATACTTAAAAGCAAACAATGCAAGCTTATCGAGACAAATAATCTCTAGGACATTTCATTCATATAACATTGGCCCATACATTAAATTAACTAAAACATGCTCAAATCCATAATTCGATTATGCAACAACTAGCCCTAATTTTAGCAAGTATGCAGCAACAAAAATAATAACATCAAAATTCACTTACAATGTTATAGAGTATATCCAACCAACATTTCGTTCACAAGACAAAGCTCCAAGATAAGATAAATAGCCCAAATCCATACGTCAAAATTCATCCATCTCCAGAAAATATCCTCCAAGGAAAAAATGTGAAGTTCTCTATGATTAGAGAGATCCCAAACCAAGTGATGACCCTAATGAATGTATCTAACATCAATATATAGCCTCCTAAGAAGTTCAAATTAGCCTATGGGCCTACATTAGCCCCTAATGATAAAATAATGTGCAAATAAAACCCCTATTGGTGACAAGCCCACTAAATTAGCTCACAAGTGTAAAAATAAGATTCACAAGGGGCCAAATAATAATATGTACATGTCGTAAGGCCATACAAAGGCTCAATAATATCCTGAAGTGCCATATTGAGGAATAAATTCCTCGGAATATGATGGACAAGGGGGTGGCCCCTTGTTCTCCAAGTATTAGACATGTAGTGCTTCTAGTGGGTCTGAGGGCACATAAATGACCCCTTGGGTCTCCATATGAATCGAAGATGCCTGTAGATCCTTTGCAAGGGTCCAAGTGGTGGAATGAATGTTGTCATGACCTTGTACAAGTCCTGGGACACCCGTTAAGAGTGTGGGGCTCCTGTGGGGGCCTGCCAGGCATAATGTACCAATCATATCACCATCATCCCAAAAGAGGATCGCTAGTAGTCTCTGAGCATCCATGAATATCCGTGGAGTGTTGTATGCTGCTGTGGAGGCCCATGGTTCTCTATGCACACCCTACATGTGCCAATGTAGATCTCTGGGGGTTAGGATCCCATATAGGGAAACCAAACTCAAATGGAAACCACCTGCATCCTGCATAAGATCCAATGTGTCCCGTAGGCTTCCAGTGCAACCAGTCATTAAAATAATTAGGAAAAAGAGCTTACAAATCATGGATAACAAAGTGGGCACTTCAAATGGCATGCCCTTCCGTAGTAGGCTTTGGCATGTGCTAGTGTCTCCAAGCTCCAAAGGGGGTTAGCCAAATACCTTATTAGGTGGTTTCAGGCGTTAAAGGGGATAGTATGTCCAAGGTGGTGGCAAGTGACAAATAAGTGAGATGGAATAGGGAATGAGAGGGGCAAACCTGGACCACATAGTGGGGCATAGGGGTAGCTTGATAAGGGGAAGCCCACACCTGAATATGTAATGTATAGGAGGGAGCAATTGTGGTACATGAGGTACCCCGACCTTGATTTTTCCTCCCTTCTTTATATGCCTTTCACCTTTTATGAATTTTCTTTCATTACCTGCTCGAGACTCAAAGGACAAGAGCATGATGTGTAAGATGTAGTAGCGATTACTTCCTTTTAGGTAGGGCAGTTCATTTCCCTCTAGGGGTTGGGACAATCATGGGTTCCTGAATGATAAAGGAGGCTCTTCTAAGGCCTACGGAACCAGGGTGATGACCGTGGATTGGGGTAGAGCTCATGTATTGGCTTTTGCCCACGTGCTAATTATTTTTGTCCCAACCATCTTTTGCATTTTGTGGTACAATTTTTGGTTAAATGTGGCCAAATATGTTTTTTTCTTTTTCTTTTAGCTACTTCAACCTCTGGGGCATCATTGCAAGCTTGACCCAAGGTGGGGGTAGGGGGATAGGCAGGTTGGCCCTATGTGGACCTAGAATGGAAATGTGGACCCAGGTGGGAGAAATTATGAATGGGGTATAGTGAGCGGAAAGGAAGTAATATATGCGGATAAAGGAGCGGGACCACACACCCAAAGTTGGGGTTTCCCAAGTAGTACCACCCTAGAAACAAATTTTCAATAAAGGAGATCCCACGGGACTAAGATCCAAGGGTAACATCCAAAGAGATCAAGGGGACAAGAGCATAAACTAAGCCCACCCTTTCCACCAAATCCCCCCATCAATCCAAACCCAGAAGTATCCATGATAAGTAAATCCAATACTCAATTACCAAATGACAAGACATACCTTTAGATTTGGGAGGCCCACTTTCAAACATACAATCAATACAGGTGGGTGAGCGGCCACATGGCTGGCTTAGGTGGCAAAGAAATGGCACAATGAGCTAGCAGGAGGCTACAAGGGGTTGTTGGCTATTGGCTAAGGTTCATCATGGAGAAAAATTTCTTATGGGGATATCACCCACGACGTGGTGGGTAACATTTGGCTCCAACTGTGACGTGATCTCTTGAAGAAGTGGACGACACTACTCGAACGGGAGGTCACGAGAATTCCAACAATCTCTTGGTCACCGTAGACCTGTTATCTGCACATGTCAAAGATCAGAGCCACGGGTCAGTATGCTTTTCACGGTGTCTTATGATCACCCATGCTTAATGTCAGCCCATAAACCAATAAGAAATACAATAGGCATTTTTTTTAATCTAAATGCAATCTAATCTATCATGAGAAACATCATATGCGGTTAATTCTAATGCAAAAATCATCATGCAATGCATCCTACCCTAACATGCATATGACGAAGCTTTTATTAAGTGTAATCATGGAGCCAATGCAACCAACCTGTCATCAAGTCAATATAAATATGCCTTCTTGTATGATTATTCATGCAGCAAACCCCAAAGTGAATGTAAACCCAAACAAATGGAGGATGTTGTGGGCAGGAGGTCGGCAAATATGATGCCCACACATGAATGATTATGTAAGAAGACGTAAGAAAAGGATGTAATCTAGTCCATGAGATCTTCTCTTGCAACCAAAATATAGAGATGTCAACAACCAAGCTCATAAACTTTTGATGGATGACCACCTCTGGCATATCACTTCCACAATTGTCCTTATTATTTATGTCATGGCTTATGGCCTTTATTGAGTTATGATTAGTGGGAAAAGGAGGCCGACGAGATGGAGAAACACAAGTAGGTTGCACATGATGATTACATTGGAGAGGGGAGACTCTGGAGTGGTCAAAACCCTGAGGGTGCGTCCAAGGAGGAAAAGTATAATTGATGAAGGGATTTTCCTTTATACTATATTCGGGCGGGTGGAAGGGCTCACAATTACTTGACATCATATGACCAGGGGTGAGGGAATCACCTGACAAAGACTCAAGATGATGACCAATACGAAAAAGGGAGAAAAAAACACTGCATTCAACAGGTTGCGCTTTCCCAAAATCATAATCTAAAGGCTCAAGTGATTTGAACATTGAATCATACTCAGGAGAAGTGGGAGCCTTATCAATTTCCTTAGTATCAAAGATCAGGTCTCTCCTAAAAGGAAAATTGATCACTTCCAACTACCCCTCTTTATTTAAAGGAAAATGGAGATTCCCCTTTTTAGGGGCATCAATGGGTATGTCATCATAAGTAGTGCTTGAGGGGAAGGGAAGACCGATCTCATCCTCATCCTCCTTGTCGGTGTAGTAAAAAGGAGCACAATCAAATTGAGGACCAACAATTTCCCATTTCTCCTTTTCAATTTGGAAATAGTCTTCAATGTCATCTCTCAAGGGGCTAATGGGATCATCTCTCTCAAGGTTTTTGTTATCACCCCAAGAAACTCTCCTAGGTTGTATCTCGGAGATGCTCGGGAACATTACAAAACTCAACAAAAAGTTGGAAATGGATGAATGGAAGGTATGATGCTTGTTCAAGCCAAATAACCACTTCTACTATGCTTAACTCCAGACATGGGTGAACACCCCCAGACTACAAGGCTTTAGACCACCAATTACTCACAGTTTGAGGATTAAGTGAATATGGAGAATACTGACCACACCAGCAGATGCACAAGACCAGGTGATGGCTTGCTACAACCAGTAAAAAGGTCTGCAAATCTATTTCCTAATGCACAGACAGGATGACAGCTCTCTGGCACTAAGTAAACAAAAACCTGCATAACACATTCAATGATACATACTAGAATTCAACACAAAGGTGGGATGATAGCCCCTCTAATGCTAAAAATCGAGAGCATATGAACAAATGCATAACAGGCACAGCCTAGAATAGAATAGAAGTGGAAAGTGAGCAATTAACAGCAAAAGAAGCTTGTATTAGCTGAAAATGAAGACCAGACGCTGCAAGTATCAAAGTAGTTACAGTCTCCAAAAGTTGAACCTTACATCAAGACAACAACCATCAACCATCATCCCGGATTACATCTGTATTCTGGGTATATATAGAGTTTGATTACAAAAATGCTCTGCTATTCTATGCGTGGAGGGGCCATAATGGACCACCAACCACATTAACTATCTAAAATGGGCCTTTGCTACAATCTGCTGCTTCAATGAATGATTTTGGCATTCTCTGGTACTCTATTGTACTCTTCGAGCAAGTGGAAAATCCTAAAGGACGAAATTCCTTAACTGTTGGATGTGAATTTCTTCTTTGGCGTCGTCCTTCGGCCATACTGCGCTTGAATGAGGTAGTTGAAATTCTGCTATAAATGGTACCGGGGACTAATCAAGCTCGTCCTTCAGATGCACGAAGCAGTTAAGGAACTTAGACTTCATGGAGTGCGGACGAACAGAATGGAGGAACAAAGTTGGCTGTCGGATCGCGCAGATCAATGGTGGAGATCTCATGGCGGGGGAAAGAGGGAGGTACGTGAGCGGGACAAACGCGGGTCGTTGGATCTCGGGCAGTAGATCCAACGGTGATCGGGGGCGAAAGCTGCGCAGGAGATAACAAGCAACAACAGTGGTTTTGGGCAGCAGGCGATATTTATCGCACCACCTTTGGAGCTATGGCGATATTCGTACTCGGCCCCGCGATCACACTTATCACATGACGCGTGTTGGATGGGACAGGCTGATAACCACTTTCCCCGCAGGTTAACACGCGGGTAAGTCTCGACCGTGGGGACAACGAATGACGTTGGATTGTGGTGATGGACGATTGAACGACGGAGATTAACGCACATGCTTTTTGATTAATGCGACAGGGAAAGACTATGTGGAGCGCGTGGTTATATGGATAAGATCACGTTATGGAGTTTAAGTGCCCGGGGCCTAAGGAAAAGGGGCTTATGCCGAGCAATTAAGAAAAGAGAGGTGACGGGAGGGTAAGGGATGGAGAAAGATGACCAGCTAGGAATCCTTCTACGCACAATCGAGCAGACCGAGCCCGTCTCTGACCTTAAGAGATGATCTTAGTATAGCAGAGCTAACAATTTTCAAAAGAGGATTCATCGGGAGTAATATCCTTGAGAAAGGTAGGGTTGGTCTCAATTTGACGTTCCATAAATTCATCCTTCCCAGCACATGTGTCTTCAAAATCATTATTTTCATCATGCGCAACCAAGGAGGACTCATCTTCTTACTCATTACCTAGATTCTTAATGCCTTGATGATGCTTGATGAGGGCTTCCTCTTGGATGCTTAATGCAAGGTGTACTTGGAAATGTCTAAGGAAGCCATCAACGAACTCTTCAAAAGATGAAATGCTTCTAGGTTCATGATCATGTAGCCATGAGTTATGACCACCGAGAGATCCCATGAATAATAACATAAGGACATCTTGGTGGACAACCTTCTCTGTTTTAGTATGTGCATTAAATCTTTCTATGTGGTTAATTGTGGAGAGTGGATCACCATCAAACACGGGCATCCCACTAAACATCATTCCCACGACATGGTCATGATGTCGCCAGGGTGAAATTAAAGATGCCTAGAAAAATGCTTGCTTCACCCTACAAGCATCGACCTTAAAGTTCAATGAAGAACTAAGGCTTTGTTCTTCCAATGGAGTTGCTAATAATGATATGTTGATATGTCGAACGAGGAATAAAACACACGTCTCGTGTTCCCAGCAATGACACCATAAATGTTACCACTCAAGCTAGTAGGGGACCTAAAAGGGGTTCCTAAGAGGGCAACGACGAGGTTAAGGGCAACGGTGGAGACTTAGACCACTGTCAACATAGCTAAGTTTCCCTGCTCTTTGCGGACTTTCACCAATGGGAGCAGTCCCAATAGTGTAGGGATCACTTGTAAAGTATATGTGAATGGATAGGTGGAAAGTGACCCTGGAAATCCTTTCCCAAGGATGGAGTGAAGAATGGAGTTTGCTTGCTCTTTAAGCAAGGGAATTCATCCTTCATGGGTAAGGGGTGAGGATTGGAGGGTTGAGGGAGAAGGAATATGCTTGTAGGCGAGGTTCTCAATCCCTATAATCCTTGGGAAACTTGGATTCCCAAATGGTTCTTGACAATAATCTCTATTGAGAAGTGGGACCACACAAGGGCAAGTGGATTCAATGTAAGTTCGAGGATGGAATGTAGCAACCACTGATGTTCCTATCCTGGACAAGGTGAAAGGAGAGGACCAAACAAGAATATTTACTTCAAAAGGTTGAATTGATCTTGTTGAGGTCTAGCCTTGGGGATGCCTAGGCAAAATTTGATCCTAGAGCTAGGGCTTGGGATTCCCAGAGATTCCACCATTAGAATTGCGTCAACTTTGGAGGAGAAGGAGGCGACCTACTAGCGTAGTAGTCTGTAGGAGATCAAAATTTTTCCTTGGGTCAATTTCCTGGAAACTGATGCCCTAGGTGACCTAATGGGGCTAGATCTAGGGAAAAAGGGGAAAACGGTAAAAAGAGGGTTAAAATGATCACCCTTTCTGAGGGATCAATGCCTAATTCACTTGGGGATACGAGGTCAAGGATGATGATGAGTAAGAACTTGGTTTCTTAATCAAAGAGGCCTGAAAACTCAGTGTCATCTAATGTTGAGAGATAGAAAAGAAAAGTGACCTTCAAGCATTTATATTTCAAAGCAAATGATGCAGGCTTATCGAGACAAATTATCTCTAGGACATTTCATTCATATAACATTGGCCCATACATTAAATTAGCTAAAACATGCTCAATTCCACATTTCGATTATGCAACAACTAGCCTTAATTTTAGCAGTATGCAGCAACAAGAATAATAACATCAAAATTCACTTACAATATTATAGAGTATATCCAACCAACATATCGTTCACAAGACAAAGCTCCAAGACAAGATAAATAGCCCAAATCCATTCGTCAAAATTCATCCATCTCCAGAAAATATCCTCCAAGGAAAAAATGCAATGTTCTCTATGATTATAGAGAGATCCCAAATCAAGTGATGATCCAAATGAATGTATCTAACATCAATATATAGCCTCCTAAGGAGTTCGAATTAGCCTATGGGCCTACATTAGCCCCTAATGATAGAATAATGTACAAATAAAACACCTATTGGTGACAAGCCCACTAAACTAGCTCACAAGTGTAAAAATAAGCCTCACAAGGGACCAAATAATAATATGTACATGTCATAAGGCCCTCCAAAAGCTCAATAATATCCTCAAGTTCCATATTGAGGAATAAATTCCTTGGAATATGATGGACAAGGGGGTGGCCCCTTGTTCTCCAAGTAGTAGACATGTGGTGCTCCTAGTGGGTCCGAGGGCACATAAATGACCGCTTGGGTCCCCATATGAATCGGAGATGCCCTCTTCAAGGGTCCAAGTGGTGGAATGAATATTGCCATGACATCGTACAATTCTTGGGACACCCGTTAAGAGTGTGTGGCTCCTGTGGAGGCCTGCCGAGCATAATGTACCAAGCATATGACTATCATCCCAAAAGTCGATAGCTAATAGTATCTAAGCATCCATGAAGATCCGTGGAGCGCTGTCTGTCGCTGTGGAGGCCCATGGCTCTTTATGCACACCCTAAATGTGCCAATGTAGACCTTTGGGGGTTAGGATCCCATATAGGGAAACCAAACCCAAATCGAAACCACCTGCAATCCTGCATAAGATCCAATGTGTTCCCTAGGCTTTCAGCACAACTAGTCATTAAAATAATCGGGTAAAAGAACTTACAAATCATGGATAACAAAGTGGGCACTTCATAATGGCATGCCTTTCCGTAGTGGGCTTTGACATGTGCTAGTGTCTTCAAGCTCTAAAGGGGGTTAGCCAAGTACCTTATTAGGTGGTTTCAGGCATTAAAGGGGATAGTGTGTGTTGTAGCTAAATCTAGCACCCTATGGCACAAGAGCTGCAGGGGAGATAGAAAGCCTCCTAGAGACTAGACAACCTTTGGGTTGATTGTAGACCAATGCAGAGGATATCTTAAATAGAGGAGTGCATGAAGGTTATATGTGAGGGGTTTATAGCACGCTAATTGTCATGTAAAAAGGTAATAGGAGGGGCTTGGTTCAATAGGCCTTCATTAAGGTAGACTCAAGCCAATACATGGATCCAAATGAGGGGGTTATATCGGGGTGATCTTCGAAGATAAATGTCTTCTCCTGGTTGCCGACACACAACAATGAGACAGCATAAAACTGAAGTTGGAGTAGTGGTGGAAAGGAGGAGGAGGGGAATATATGCATAGGGCAGTAAACAAGCAGAGTACTTAGCGATAATGTCCCAGCAGAAATATGGAAGAGGAAGGAGGTGAAATGGTAGAACTAGAGGAGTATTGATTAAGGGTTCAGGCTAAATATACATGGGTATCATTCTCTCCTTAACAACCAAAGTAAATCTGAGCTACCACAAGTATTGCACTCTAAACAAATACACAAGTAAATATGTAATTTTACAGGCATTGCAATGCTAGTGAATAACACATGTAGGTCTGTGATAAGCACAAGTATTGTTCTCTTATTAAGAAACCTAGATAAATCCATGAATCAGCGAGAAACCAACAACTTCATTAATACTATTTTAGGGAAAGAAAAACACAAATGAAATGAGATTACCGCGGGGAACATGTTGCACATCTATCATGCTTGGAATCAACAGGGAGTTTCATTAGTCTTAAGGGTCCAAATAACCAGTGCATACATTCAACACAACATTAGTTAAGTCCCCCATGAAACAACAAATATGACCAAAGTGGCATCTCAGAATTCAGACCTAGTGGGTGAGAAATTCCAGACCTTTCTTATAAATTTCATCCCCCTATTTATAAGAAGAGGGGGAGAGCTTGAGTTACAATAAAAAATATCTCTGAGCCAGAGGTCCAGCTGTCTGCTAGACTAGCTGTCTCGGCTGTTGTAAGGCTCTGCTACCTAAAGACTACAATCAGGATCTGATCTTTTCTTGGAAATAGAAAACTACAGCAAGTAAAAAAGAAACAAGGGGAAGAATGGAGGAAGGAGTCCTTTGTTGTCCCTGTGAAAACTTCAGGTTGGGCCCGTCTCTGTCACAATGTGCTTCCCATGCTGCTTGGCCTGTTTACTATCTATTCTCCTTTAACTGCTTTCAGCGCAGACTCTGAAGGTGTGTTGCGTAATATTTTTTTCATGAATGTGCCCACACCTGGTTTGAATGCACTATCTCCCATGATTGATTGTCAAAGCTGCTGTCGGGACTGACTCTGTCATTTCAGCCTTAAACATCTTGCTGAACACAATCGGTGCCCTGATCTGCCTGGGGTTGCGTATTACATTGTAACAAAAAAGACTCTCGGGTGCTGGCTTTTAACATTGCACTAATACTAAAACAGGCGAGTTTCGACTGCCCTTTAGCCCCCATGCTTTTAGCTCCTTTCTATTTATTCATATCACCTGAACGTGGGTTGTGACCAAGCGCTTAGCCCTTCGAGCGCTAAGGCTCTCAACTGTTGTCTGGGGGGCCTTTTCCTTTATAACTTGAATCGCCTTTGATAGCCCCTTACACCGCTCCTGGACACAAAGACCTTATCAAATAGATCGTAATAACTTATCGCATCCGAGGTCCTTTTTCTTTGTTACTAAGAATTCCGCATCCCGGCACTGAATGCACGTTTCCTTAAGTTTCTCCATTAAGCAGTTGTGATTGCTGATATGCAGGATGATGTCATCGTTGCCACGTGTCACCCTGTGAGTGGTGACGCATGTCACCCGGAAATGTGCATATAGGACCCCTGAAAATGTCGAAACTGCTTGTCATGTGTCCTTCGTACTGCCATGTAATTGATGATGTCAGCTGCTATGTCAACCATCAGGTCCAATCATATTGCGCCACGTGGCCCCTAGGAAGAGAGAGAAAAAGGCCTACTCGTCCTTGTTTTCGCATGCATTTCCTTTAATGAATTTTGGTCGTCCCCGGCAACTTTGCATTAAATCGCAAGATCGATGTTTTTTCATGGTTTAGAGTGGTGATCCCATTGATCGATAATGCGAGATTACAGGATGCAGGATTTCCCATCCCCGATATGTCGTACCGCCACGTGGAGAGAGAAGGGGGCGGCCTTGCCTTGGTTTTACCATGCCTTTCCTTTGTAAATGAATTTCAGCCCTCCCCGACAATGTCACACCATAACAGTGAATCCCCCCCCGCAATTCGTTAAGGATGGCCAATCAAGTATTGCGGGGGCCATGCGGAACTGCTGTGACTGTGGGGTCGCCAAGATGCGGGATGCGGGATTGCAGGGTCACTGATATGCCGTACTACCATGTGGAGGAGAGAAAATGGGGTGGCCCAGTGCTGTTTTTTCATGAAATTCCTTCATATTTGGTTTTCGGCCTTTCCCAGAAGTTTTCCACTATATCACAGAATTAGCCCTCGCACGGTCTTTAGGGTGGCAACCCTTTGCTCCGCCGATATGTCAATGCCACGTGGAGGAGAGAGAAAGGGGGTGGCCCAGCCTTGGTTTTGTTCCGCGTTTCCTTTGTTAACTCTTTTCGGTGTCCCTTGACAATGTTACACTACATCGCATAATTGCGCCCCCACAAGGTTTTCAGAGTGGCAGCCCTTTGATCTGCCAGTATGTCGATAATGCAGGATTTGCGGGATGCAGGACCACAAGATTGCGGGACCTGCGGGATGTGGGATTGCAATTTGCGGGACTGTGGAATTCCAGGACTGTGGGACTACAATATTGCGGGATTGCGATTTTCCTTTCTCCTTTGGTGTTTTCTCTTTGTTTTCCAGCTTTCCCAAGGGTAACTTCAACATGCTCTAACGTTTGCTCCAGGAGTCTGTTTTTGGACTTCCATATACCGTTGGAAAGATTTTTTTGAGCACTAGGCAATGGAGAGGGTCTGATTAAGCTATGATAGCTTCTGTGGCTCAAAAATTAGCATCAAACTTCATTGCTATTTGGCATTTGAAGCAATTGACGACTGATAAAGCAGTAAGTGACAACAGTATGTCCAAGGTACATCCCTCTAATGGGGGTGGCAAGTGACAAATAAGTGAGATGGAATAGGGAATGAGAGGGGTAGTCCTGGGCCACATAGTGGGGCATAGGGGTAGCCAGATAAGGGGAAGCCCACACCTGGGTATGTAATGTATAGGAGGGATGTTGGGACGAGGTCCCTTAGGTCAACTTTTGTTAAGTTTTGTAAATTTATTGTGAAGTCTCCGTATTTTGAGGAGCGGAGCACGAGTAGCGCAGGTCAATAGGAGTCAAAGGGGCTTTAGGAAGGTCAAATCCCCTTAGTTTGTTAAAGTTAAGTTGTTTTGAGACCTTCCCATGGTTCGCAGACCATGGTATTGTAATGAAGTAGAATATAAAAGGAAGTTATAAAAGAGTCATAAGATAGCGAAGCTAAGTAAGAATAGTGCATGATTTGAGTCAAATTTTATCTATTCTGTACTTGGGCGAAGGGGAAGGCTCCTGCAGCGTTGTGCGCAGAGACCTTGGTAAGTCTGCAGCTGAGTGCGTGGGCCCCTGCAGCTTTGTGTGCAGGGTTGGAAGAAACTGTAAATGAAGATCTGAAGCATAATGAAGGCTTGTTTTGAAAAACTATCTATGTATCTGCGTATCACTGCTTTATCTTTGAATTTACTGTATTTTTGATCTGTTGAATACATTTAATCAGGAAAAGTACTTAATAGATTTGCGAAGACATAGATCTGTTTACTTATAGGATGTTATGCATGTTTAGTGCAATTGGCGAAGGACCTAAGTCTATTTACTATCATTTACTGTAAGTTTCGGGTTTCAAGGGTTAGGGTTCATGAAGGTCAAGAAAAGCCCTAAATTTGACAGAAACACATCACATAGTCCTTTGGATGCAGAAACCTGGTTCTAGCATCCCCTAATACTGCCTCGGGTGAGACTGCAACCTGCACTATGCGGGTTGTTGTCGAAAGGGCCGGTAGGGTAGGGTTTTGTTGGTTAGCGCGGCTAATTCCGAAACTAGGTCCAAACCCCTTAAGCCAACAAATGGTTTTGTTGTTGGGACTGGGATTTATCTAAGGAATGTGTGATGTGGCATAAGTGGATACCGACTAAGGAGATTGAGAAGTGGATAGATCGAAAACTGCACGAGTTTGCAGCTCAAGAAAACATGAATCCGCGCCTGTCGAAAGAAGAGTGGTTGCAGAGATATCTGTATATAGAAAAACATGAAGTTTTCTTCTACTCTTTTCCATGCGAACTATATGAATGGTTGGTAAATTGTTGGATGGTCAGCCTACCTGGAAGCTGGATAACCCTATTGTGTGGACTTCAGAGTTAGTAAAACGTTTGGAAGAATCCATAAACAAGGTTGTGAAAGTTGTCGATTACTAGATTGATAGTATTTTGGGTGTATTTATTACTGAGTTTGCGATTTACGTCTGCTAGTTATAGCGAAGTTGAACACTGGTTTTTCAAAGGACCAAGAAGTAAGTATCTGAAGTCTCTGATAACTTGGATTAAAATGTTATTGTGCGAGAAACGGGTTATGCCACTAAATTGATGTTTAGACGAAACTCGATGGGAGCTATGCGAAGTGGGAGACAGTTCAGAAAAGATCTAGATTTAATTGCTGAGTATAGTCCTCTGTTGGGAGCATCCGATAACGAAAAAGAAATTAATAGTCCGAAGACACCCAGACGTGCATCGCAGTTGGTAAATCAGGGCATTGCGGGAATACCACATACCTATGCCTCCACCTCTGCCATCACCTCCACCTCACACACCTATGCCTCCACCTCCACCTCCACCTCCACCTCTGCTATTCAGTGTGGCGAACACTATGAAGATGCCTATATTCAGGGGTCTGGGGACAAAAGACCTTGATCAATTATGGTTTGTAGCAGATGTTGTGTGGAAGTCACAACAAATAACGGATGATGATTTGAAGAAAGCGTAGTTAGTCACAACATTGCAAGACAGGTCGCTGAGTTGGTATATTAAGTACAGTACGGTTCATCCAGCTGCGTCATTGAAGACACAAAAGATACGTTGAATAATCAATTTAGAAAGCCTAAGTCTCAAGCTCAGTCTGTGACTGAGGTCAAAGAAATTAAGCAGAGGGTGAATGAATCTGCATGGGATTTTGATAAAAAGTTGAAATGTCTGCTACAACAGGCTAATCTACAGATCTCGGACAAGCAACATAAGGATTGGTATATTGCTTCGCTATTACCTCATTTGAGATTACCATTGTCACAGCAGAAGCTTGGATCGCAGGTTGAAGCGCTGGAAATTGCTATGAAGTTGGAGGCTTCACCTATTCAGGATATGAATCTGGGAGTGTAGCAGATTTAATCGCAGTTGGCTAGCCCGCATATGGAATTGTAGGATCTCAAAAAGGGGGAAAAGATCCAAAAAGAGACCCGTTCTGAAATATGGTGCTTAAAGTGCAAAGGAAATGATCATGACAAGGATGCTCCGTATATCAGAACTATCTAATTGGGAGAGGTCCTATCCCCTTGAAGCCAGAAAATCCTGCTGGATCCAGTAACGGTGTAGTGCCATGGTGCGTTATCTACCAAATAACAAGAAAACACTCAACAAACAATTGCCATTTGTTGCAGAAGTTAGTACAGACTCCCCAACAACTATTCTGCAATTTTTGTAAGTTTGTAGGCATGATGAGCGCAATTGTCGAAGCTATGAATTAATGATGGATAAAACTCCGACATATAGAGTACAGGCTGAGACTCGTCCGTAGCAAGATCAAGGCGCACCTGCAGCATGCAGAGGATTCCAGGGACGAGGAAGAAGACAAGGGGAGGAGCTAGAAGAGGTTGTAGACAAATTATTTGTTACAACTGTGGGTAACCAGGTCACTATGCGCGAGATTTTCATAATCCAATACACTCACCTTGTTAGTGTTGCCGACAGTTTGACCACGTAATAGAAGATTGTCCTATACTCATCACAAAAATGCAAAAGAATAAGAACCAGTGGCCCGCTCAAAACATGCAAATGATGAGGTAGAACCACGAGAGGATGACCCCAGTGTTAATATAGTTACGTGGAGCGGTATAGCTACCGAGGAAGATAAAGCCGCAGGAAAACAACCAAAAGAGAATGCTAGGGTGCGCAGGGCTGCTGACAAGAATACTGAATTTGATTTGCACAAGGCGAAAGAAACATTTATGGAGGCCAAAAACAACTTTGTGGATTCAGGAGCTTCCACAACAAAGAATCAAAGCACACGAACAGAGAGGCCTGAAGAGGTCATTGTTGCGTAGGAAACAGATCCTTCAGTATTGACATCCTTCTTACAGACCTACATGAAGCTCTTAAGGAACTAGAAAGCAGTGGAGGGAATGCAAGAGTTAATAGACAACTGCGCTGGCAAGGGTAAGTCACTGTCTGAACAATGCGCAATGCATAAAGTAGACAAAAGTAGGAAAAGGACTAGTCGGGAGATGAGATTGATTGCACAAATTGGAGAATTTGAAATGGACCAGGTAATCTTAGATTTGGGATCTGATGCGAATGTTTTGCCTAAACAAACCTGGGAAAGAATGGGAAAGTCGGGGCTACAGTGGTCCCCAATTTAGCTGCGAATGGGGAACCAACAAAAAATTATTCCTATGGGACGCTTACATGGAGTAACTGTAGACATTGAAGGGGCGCACGCTATAGTTGATTTTGAGGTAATCAAAATAGTGGATGATAGTAATCCCTACCCGGTGTTGCTTGGAATCGATTGGGCGTTTGACATGAATGCGGTCATCAACCTAAAGAAGCGCATCATGGCGTTTAAGAAGAAGGAACTAAGAGTCATTGTTCCATTGGATCCAGCCAAGGGTGCGTAGTATACTGAACCAGTCTAAGATTACTATGAGGATGATATTGAACAGATCTATAAGCTTACTGTGTGGAATGAGGATTGGATCAACCCTACGATGGATGGAAGAATTACTTGGGAAAAGGACAACTCCTGCAACTCAGATCCAGATGAGCTTGAGCATTGGCATAATAGATTGCATGAGGTGTCAATGCTGCGATGTAACAAACTTATTAAATCACTCCGGTGTATATCCTCTGAGGTTAGCAACTTACCATATTATGATGGCTTAGAAGTAAATTTGTTTCTTGATAAATTTCAAAGGGGTGTAACGGAGGAGCATCAATTCCAGGCATTGGACATCGCGTTGAGAGCTACGCTTGCCAAATGGTGGGGTACACATAAGTACAGTTTTGCAGACTAGAAGGAGTACCGAAGGATGATGAAGCTGTGGTTTGGATATGCAAATACCCGTATTACTTAAAAGTATACAGGGAAGGATGATCCATGCGAGAATCTGGCTCATCTGACAAAAGCATGGGGAGAGGAACCACAACTTGGATGGGTACAAATATTCTGCAATACCTTGGATACTATTCCGATGAATTGGTATTTAGAAACAGAGCTATGACATGGAACTGTGGAGTGGGACGTTCTGAAGGAAAGCTTTATGCTAACATTCAGTTTTGAGGAAGGATTTGAATGTATGATGAAGCATTACAAGAAATCAAGGCTGCGATATTCAGAACGCCTATAGATCCATCTCATGGGTACAACCTAACTGGAGTATGCAACTGCGCCATGCTCTCTAGTGCTACAATGTTACCACACAAGAAGGCGAGGAAGACCCCAAGAATATTAGTATCCTTGAGATAGAGGGACAACGTGAAGTCGCTGGGCCTAAGGTAAAGGTTCCTGACATCTCAAAACCATTGAAGACCGAGTAAGTGAACATTGGGTTGGACGTGCAGCCGAAGTTCGTGAATATAGGAGATCACTGGGACGAGGACACAGTTGACAAGGTCGTAGAGTTATTGCAGGAATACCAAGACTTGTTTCCAACGAAATTCTCTGATCTCAAAGGGATAGTAGGTGACATGAGCGTTATGAAGATCAATCTGAAGCCAAATGTGAAGCCGGTAAAGCAACGCCCATACCGATTGAATCCTAAGTACAAAGAGAAGGTGTGCAAAGAGCTGAATAAGATGCTCGCAACAAGAATTATTGAGCCTGTAGAAGAATCAGACTGGGTTAGCCCTATGGTGGTTCAGGAGAAGAAGACAAAAGGCGAAATCAGGATCTACGTAGATCTAAGGAAGTTGAATGATGCTTGTGTACATGATCCATTCCCTACGCCATTCACAGATGAAGTCTTGGAAAACGTTGGTGGTCAAGAAGCATACTCTTTTACAAATAGATTTTCAGGGTATAACCAGATCAAGATTGCATTAGAAGATCGAAGTAATACTACCTTTACCACACAATGGGACTCTGTTCAATATACCGCTATGCCCTTTGGACTTAAGAATGCCCCTGCGATCTTTTCTAGGGTGGTAGTCATAGCCTTTAAAGAATTTATTCATAAGTTTTTGGAGGTCTACTTTGATGATTGGACGGTATTTGGGTTAGTTAAAAATCATGTTGCAAGTCTTCGCCTAATGCTCGATACTTGTAGGAAGTATCAAATTTCCCCAAATCTGAAGAAGTGTATATTTTGCGTGCCATATGGAATACTTTTGGAGCACGTTGTTTGTAAGAAAGGGCTGATGGTGGACCCTGCTAAAATTGCAATGATTATCAATTTGGAACCCCCGAAGAATGTAAAACAGCTGCGCGCAACATTGGGCCATACAGGATACTATAGAAAGTTCATTAAGGCACATGCGCAGATCACTGCGCCCATGAAGAAATTATTGAAGAAAGATGCAACATTTTGTTGGGATGGCGATTGCCAACAAAGCTTCGATGTGTGGAAGGAAAAGATGGTTACCACACCTATTCTAGTATTCCCCGATTGGAAGAAAGAATTCCATGTATATGTGGATGCGTCTTGCATGGCATTAGGAGCAGTTTTAACCCAACCAGGCGTAGGGGATATCGACCATCCAATTGCATTTACGAGCAGAAAGTTGTCTAAGGCAGAGAAGAATTAGTCAACCATAGAGTGCGAAGGGTTGGCGATGGTATATGCACTCCAGAAATTCAAGGACTATCAATTGGGTGCGCACTTCAAAATGTATACAGATCATTCAACTTTGAAGTACCTGGTCAACAAGCCTGTGTTGGGGGGGGGGGGATTTGTAGGTGGTTACTGCTATTTCAGGAGTACGATTTCGAAGTAATTGTGAAGCCAGGAAGATTAAATGTTGGACTCGATCACCTTTCGCGAATTGAAAATGGCGAAGAACCTACAAGTCTTGATGAAGGATTGCTTGATGCGCAGCTCTTTGCTATGCATGTTGTAGACGAACATTTTGCAGATATAATCTAATTCCTGTCTACAGGTATAGCTCCTGAAGGATATACGACACAGTAGAAGAAGGAATTGGTGGTCAGGGTTGCAGATTTTTCCGTAATTGTAGGGCACTTGTATAAATTGGGGCCGGATGAAATTTTGCCCAAGTATGTATCGAATTCCATGGAGGAGTTGTTAGAGGAAATTATGCTGGAAGAGCGACTGTGCAGAAGATCCTACGAGTTGGGTTGTGGTAGCCAACGATGCATAGAGACACCAAGGAGTATTGTAGGGCATCCGATGTCTGTCAGAGGACTGAGAAGTCATCGCGAAGGGATGAATTGCCTCTGAACTCGCAGATCTTGTTACAGGCATTCAACAAATGGGCAATAGATTTTGTGGGACCTATTCAGCCACCAGGAAAGAAGATAGGAGCACGCTACATCATCACGACGACAAAATACTTGACTAGGTGGGCTGAGGCACATCTCGTGAAGGATTGCAGCGCAGCGACAACTGCGAAGTTTATATTTGAGTACATTCTGTCTTGGTTTGGCTGCCTTAAGATTTTGATGAGCGACAAGGGTTCGCATTTCCTGAATGAAACGATTGTTGTTTTGCTTGAAGAATTCCAGATGTATCATCAGAAAATCACATCGTACCATCCTCAAGCAAATGAAACAGTTGAAACTTTCAATAAAATCTTGGAGAATGCTTTGACAAAGGTTTGTAATGCAAATAGGAATGATTGGATGTGCGCATACTAGTTGTTCTTTGGGCATATAGAACTACTTGTTCTTGAGGCCAAAACCTATTGCCTCCATGGAAAGAGAGAAGCAGAAGAAACCACAGTAAGCTCTGGTTCGGTAATTGCCACGCAAAAACCTAACTGAGATTAGATAGAAGGTTCGTATGGATAAAAATAAGTAGCCGACATAACCCCTAGATCTGGATGAAGAAGAATTGACTATGGGGATAAAAGATATCAACGCAGAGGAAGCAGTGCCAATTACTCTACTACCACCATATATACCCCCTAGGAAATCAACTGCCAAAGTCACTAAGGACCATGACTCGCTGAAATACAAGGCTTTCACGCTGTTGTTGCCGAAGGAGGTACCTGTTGAGGGCGACTTGTTAGCCTAGGTACCATTTCTAAATATGGAGGACTGGGATTTGGGCGATCATGCGAAGTTCCTGCAGTTAGAACCCAACAAATTCTTGAAATTAGTCTACTATGAGGAAGCGGGAGTTACAAGGCTTGATGAATCAATGAAGTGGGCGACCGGGATTGAGTGTGTAGGGTTACTCAACATGCTATATGTTCCACATTTCAGCCGCAACATAATTAACACCATATGTGTGCGTCAATTGTTGGCATTGGTTCATGATGGGTGCCTCTGGCCGGGAGGGCTCATTCCAGTTGATGAGATGCTGGTCCATAGAATCACCGCACTATCTTATCAAGGCGCGAACCCCGCATACGCTTTTGTGAGGAAGTCACAAGAAAAGAAGCTCATGGATCAGATGAAGAGCGACTTCGGGTTGGTAAAGAAGTCGCGAGGCTACGCCGTTAGCTCTATATTGGATGGAGCCGTGTAGTTTGCTGCACAAATTTTGGTAGGAAAAATAATGCGGAAGTGTTGTGTTGATGAAGTGCCTGCACCAGTGGTATCTTTAGCTGCGTAGTGCAGCGAAGGGGTCCAATTTAATTGGGCTAAGTACCTCTATCATGAGTTCCTGGAGGATTGTCATGAAGCCTAGGAGGATGGAAAGACATTCCACTACGCGTGGTTACTGCTATTGATCGCATTGGTAGCCTGGAGGACGCTTGAGGGTAGCTTGTTCCCAATGTTGGATCCAGACTTGTGCGAGGCTGCAAAATTCGCCTCGCTGTGGGCAACAAAGGATCCTGACTGTATCATTGAAACAAAGATGTTCTGGGTATCGTTCTAGTCAGAGCTGCAGATGGTGATCAACCAACGACCACGTTTGTTAGCAAGCCTACATGCGCAGTACAAAAATATATCAGACTTCAAGGCATATTTTCACAATCCCTCCGTACGCGCGAAGGAGGATGCCGCAGGAGCATGGCACAAGTTGCCATATTAAGTTGGGGAGGACAATATTATGGGGGTCATCAGCAAATGGCTAAGTGATTGGCTCACCCCATCTGGTGATGCCGCAGGAACAAGTAAGGCCGTAGAAGGCAAAACGAGGAAAAAAAACATCTGCAACAGCGGCCAAGAAAGACAGAGAAAGAAGCACATAAGGCTTCTATGAAAGAAAAGGATGCACATAAGGCTTCTGCAAAAGAAAAGGTCGTGCAAAATGAAAAGGCTTCTACGAAAGAGAAGGAAGCGCAAAAGGAAAAAATTGTGCAAGCAACAACATTGCAGGCCACCATTGACCTCGAGGGACCTGAGACAGAGCACACTGATGTAGAGGTCGAGACCGTCAATGAAGAAGAAGAGGGAACAAACCCCTATCTCGGATCAGAGGACTTAGAGTCCCCCTTCAAGATTAGGAAGAGGTAGAAGCGAAATTTGACGGGACCTCACAAGAAGCAGGAGCCCGATAAGTTTGCGAGTACGACACCATTGGTCCTCACGAAGGGGAACCTTGATGAGATAGGTGATGTTGTCTGCTCTGCCACTGAAACTATATGGGGACACATCGAGGACCAATACCACCAGGTATTGGACAAAGTACAACAAGGCCTAAAGGAATTGCAGGTCCAGACAAGAGTGATCCAGGCGAGTGTGGTGCAAGCGAGTGCGGATCAAGCGAACGTTGAGAATATTGGTTCCATTGTAGAAATCACAATCAAGCTCCGAGTAGTGCCAACTACCAGGGGGCTCTCTCCATTTTGAGCTAGCCGACGACCAGGATTGTGCACAGTACTGGAAAAATCGAAGTATCAACCTTGCCGCACTACCTATCCATACCTTGCACGAGCTGCACCAAGGAGTTTCAGATGAGCTCCACGTCCGAGAGAAATGAGTGTTGTTGATTATCGATGAAGTAAAAACTAACAATCAACAGATTTTTGCAGATAAAGTGCAGGCCTTGCAGTCCCACGATGAGGTGATGCAACGCAATCAGTTGCTAGAGGCAGTGCTTACCCAAGTATGCAACGACCTCCCTAAGCTCCAAATTCCAGCAGAGGTAGCCTCAGTAGAGAGAATTCACAAGCTAGCTGCTACTGTGAAGAAATCCAAGGAAGAAATTGGAAAGGTACAGTTCAAGCCGCAGTTGCAGATTTCAGATCTTCAACTAAAGCTGCAACCAACCACTCCTCAGAGCAATGTGACACTGCTATTAAAGAAGATCTGTTGCAGTCAAGGATTGCAGCCAATTATTTGAGCAGACAATGGAGATGTGGACCTCGTTGTAGGAGGATCCACACTTGCAGATGATCGAAGCAGACATCCGCAAAAAGCAACTATAGTTTGATGAGATCAGGGTGATAGCGTGGACCTTGGCACTTGTGCAGAGGTTCACTAGGCTTCAAGAAGGGAAATTCATACAGACCCAGATTGATGAGCTGCATCGGAAAGCCTCTATTGTTTCCTCAGGGACGCGACCATGGGCCGACAAGGCAAGCCAATTGTCATAGACCGTTTAGAGCAAGCTAAAAGCTCTTCAGCAAACACAGAGAACCATGGTCCTTGCTGTCGAAGGTCCAACAACGAAGAAATTGGTTGAAGAAGTTCGCTCGGCCACCGCACACGGAACAACAGATCTTCAAGCGTTGAAGATAGAATTCAGCGGCCTGCAAGCAAAGGTTAAGGCACCACCAGCAGAGTGACTCAGGACGAGTCACGACTTTGTGTTGTAGGCCTGTTGGGACGAGGTCTCCTGGGTCAAATTTTGTTAAGTTTTGTAAATTTATTGTAAAGTCTCCGTATTTTGAGGAACAAAGCGTGAGTAGCACGGGTTAATAGGAGTCAAAGGGGCTTTAGGAAGTTCAATGCCCCTTAGCTTGTTGAAGTTAAGTTGTTTTGAAACCCGCCCACGGTTCGTGGACCATGGTATTGTAATGAAGAAGAATATAAAAGGAAGTCATAGAAGAGTCATAAGATAGCGAAGCTAAGTATGAATAATGCATGATTTGGGTCTGATTTTATATATTCTGTACTTGGACGAAGGGGAAGGCTCCTGCAGTTGTGTGTGCGGAGACCTTGGTAAGTCTGTAGCTGAGTGCGCGGACCCCTGCAGCTGTGTGCGTAGGTTTGGAAGAAACTGTAATTGAAGATCTAAAGCATAATAAAGGCTTGTTTTGAAAAACTATCTGTGTATCATTTTTTTTATCTTTGAATTTACTGCATTTTTGATCTGTTGAATGCATTTAATCAGGAAAAGTACTTAATAGATTCGCAAAGACATAGATCTGTTTACTTATAGGATGATGTTATGCATGTTTAGTGCAATCGACAAAGGACCTAAGTCTATTTACTGTCATTTATTGTAAGTTTCGGGTTTCAAGGTTTAGGGTTTGCGAAGGTCAAGAAAAGCCCTAAGTTTGACAAAAACACATCACATAGTCCTCTGGATGCAGAAACCTGGTTCTATCATCCGCCAATACTGCCTCGGGTGAGACTGCAGTCTGCGCTACGCGGGTTGTTACCAAAAAGGCTGGTAGTGTAGGGTTTTGTTGGTTAGCACAACTAACTCCAAACCTGGGTCCAAGCCCCTTAAGCCAAAAAGGGAGCAATCGTGGTACATGAGGTGTCTCGACCTTGACTTTTCCACCCTTCTTTATATGCCTTTCGCCTTTTTTTTACTTTTGTCACATGCATGTTGCTGGGATCTTTTCTATACTAGGCTGAAATTTACCGCTTATGCGAAATTGTGGAAATTTTATCTTTTATAGCATTGCATCATGTCATGGGCCATGTATGAATGAGTGAATGTTCCTAGAGATACTTTGTGTCAAAACTTATCTTGATAGGTAAAAAAATATTGCAAATCGAAGTGTAAAGACCTTGAAGTTGCTTCTCTCATGCCCTAATGCCATGCGAAGTTGTTTTCAAGGCCTCCTTGACCAGGTAAATCTATTCCAAACTATAAATTCTCCACGACTCCATCGCTCCCAAAGGACAAGGTACTAATCCTCCATGGGTAATCACAGTGAAAGCTTATTTCTCTCACCTTCTTCTCTTTTCTAGGCCTAGCCTCCATAGGTCACCTAGGGCATCAATCTTCTCACAATTCATCCATCAAAAAGCTTTGATCTCTTGCCCACTAATGCGCTAGTGTGTCTCCTAGGTGTACTTCAAATTTCATGAGATTCTGACAGTGGGATCTTGAGATAATTCAAGCCCTAGCTCTGAGATCGATTCTTGCCTCTGGTTTCCTTTGGCCAGTAACCTCATTGGGGTCATTGCATCAAAGTCAAAGAATCTTTTCCCTTTGATCCTCTTCTCCTCCTTATTTAGGTCAAACACACCCTTTATTGATAAACTCCATGCCCTTCACCTAAATTTGGGTCCACTTGGTCTCATGTGGTCCCAATTCTTATCAAAGTTAATCCTTCAAAGTCCATTTAGAAACCAAGTTTCCACAAGGATTTTGGAGGCCTAAGAATCTCCTTTGCAAGTCATATTTTCAAACCCTAGCCTCGAAAACTCTCCTAGCCCTTCCTAGAGAGCCTTTCACCTTGCTTCCTAAGCAAGCAAGCCATATGTTTGAGCCTCTCTTGTGAATAGGCTTTTGGGATCACCTTTCATCCTATCGTTGATATATTCATTATAGTGATCCTTATTATACCGAGTCTCCTCCCATCAGTGAAATTTTGTAAAGAGCAGAGAGCCTTAGCTGAGGTGACAGTGGGCTATCGCTCCATTATTTCCCTTTGACCTAGTAGTTTCTCTATAGGATCCCCTCCTAGGACCCTTGCTAGTTTGAGTGGTAACATGATGCTTTTGATCAGTCCATTAAAATCTAACAAGATAAATAGTTACAAAATTTTAAAAAAAGAAAAAAACTACTATGTAGGTAGAAAACAATGGAAGCCTTTGCAACTTATCTAAGTTAAATCCTAACAGATTAAAAACTAAAAAAAACAATATGATCCCATTGAGTGGTTGGAATTCCTACCTTAAAAATATTTATGAATCACCAACGTTATGGACAACATTTAAACCCTTGCTACAAAGGAAGCAACTTACAATAGGGAAAACTAAAGACATCAAACACTACCAAGGAGAAATCTTAAAAATTGGATGGCATATCCTCATCCATCACATTCACAAGCTCTTCAATTTAACATTCAAGTAGGGCTTCCCTAAACCTTGGACTCAAACCCTCATTATACCTATTTTTAATAATGGGGATAGTAAAAAACCCTCTAGTTAAAAACCTTTTATGATTAGCTTCCATTTAGTCAAGTTATATGGAATTATTTGTTTTTGCATCATCTCTAGAGAATTGTGGAGAAAGATAGAGAACACCCAAAAGTGTTTTATAACATATAATCACAAAATCAAATGGTAATACACCCTATCCTATCCTCCTTATAGAAGTGAGTCTTTTCCCATTAAGAGCATGACTATGACTAGGTACCTAATGTACAAAAAGATAAACAACATGGAAACCAATAGGATTTCTTAGATTGTTTCAAATTCCAAATGAAACCATCTATGGCTCAAGTGGGGTTGGCATAAAGATACCAAGTCTTGACTAAATCATTATGGAATAAAAGGAAGAGGTCATTTTATAGCATATGTGTATTTCTTTTCAAATACAATGTTGTATATTCCGTATGAGAAATATATGTATATTGTCAATATTGGCAACATCCATCATGTCACTTGTGGGAATTGAATCTTGCTGGGGAGGATTCCATTCTTTCCTCCCAACCACACAGGATAACCCCGATATATATATATATATATCATGTCTCTTGTGGGAATTAAATCTTGGTGCCTAGGATTTCATTCTTTCCTCCCAACCACTCGGGATAAACCCAATTAACATAATGTATTTTGTCAAATTTATATTAATAAAAGGTTGCAGTAGAAGCTCACAACACATCCACAAGTTCTTCCATTTAGCATTCAAGTAAGGCTTCCCTAAACGTTGAACTCAAACCCTCATTGTGCCTATTTTTAAGAGTGGATAAAAACAATCCCTCAAGTTATAAATCCATTATGATTAGCTTTCGTTGTGTCAAGTTATATGGAATTAGTTGGGGTTACATCATCTCTAGAGAATTGGTGGAGAAAGATAAAGAAAATCAAATTTATAACATGCAATCTCAAAATTAAAGGTAATACACTCTATCTTATCATCCTCATAGAAGTGTGTCTTTACCCCATTAAGAGCATGACTATGACTGGGTGCCTAATGTATGAAAAGGTAAACAACATGGTGTTGAAAATTGGTAGCTATGGTCGGTATTTCCATTGGCAAATCAAAGGAAGAAATTCATATTTTTCATATTGACCAAGTCAACCTAAAGTGCAAAAGTCGGCCCCACATAATGAAAGTGTTTGACCCCAAGCTCAAAACCCTCCTCCTAAGACACATATAAGTAAGAGTTCGTTGACCCTCATTTGGCATAATCACACATCACATCATTCGATCTTGAAATAGCAAGGAGAATTTCACATGTGCGAAGGAGTCAAGGAGCATTTTTGTTCTGCATTGACTAACCTTTTATTCTTTTGTTTGACTAGCATTGACTTGGGAGAGTTTGCTTTTGTTTGATTGAGTTCTTTAACTGTTTTGGAGGTCGAATATTTTAGGGATCTATTGACTTTGTTTGATTGAGATTTTGCTCCTGTTTCTGGGCCATTGACCGTAGGTAAACCCTGAACTTTGATCAAGAATTGCAAAGGTTCATTGACAATGGTTTTGACCAAATTTTGGCCCTCTATTCTAAGCTACCTCAAGTCGAAATTTGGCCCTTTGTTGCATACTTGACTTTGACTAGTGTTCACTATATTTTCTCTCTCTTTTGACTGGTTTGACTTAGTATTTGTTGAGGTCAGCAAAATTGGAATCTTGTTGGGATATTCTGATGTACATTTTGATGAATTGAATTCTCTCTCATAAGGAAAGATTGTTGCGTTTTCCCATTGTGAGTTTTCCCTTGGTTGCTAGCCTAAATATTGTTGGCTCTTGTCTCTTATTTTACTGTTTACTATGATCTCTATTGCGATATTGAAGAAAGTGAATGGTTGAAATTTTTCATGTATAATTTCTTGATGATTGGAATGTTATAAGAATTATAATTGTATGATTGGAAGTAATTATCAGATTGAAAATTGTACTAGTCTTGATTGCACTAGAAAATCAACGCATGGAAGCCATTAGGCTTCTAAAATTGTTTCAACGTCCAGAGGAAACCATTTGTGGCTCACTTGGGGTTGTCATAAAGATACCAAGTCTTGTATAAATCATCAATGAATGAAAGGAAGATGTCACTTTATAGCGCACACACACATGTTGGCGAATTTGTATTAATAAAAAGTTGCAGTAGAAGCTCACACCAAAATCGACTTCTTGCTTGAGATGAAATTTCAAAGCAAGGTGATGTTTGTATATTTAAGAGTACCAACCACTGACAACTTCCAATATATCAAAATTTTGAAGTATCTAAAAATGTATGCTTAACATAATTGACGTGATAACGTATAGAATTCAAACAACATATATGTAATAAGAATATAAAAAAGTTAAGTACCTACAACCACCTTTCCCCTTGTTTTTGTCGCTTTATTTGTTTTTGCTTCCAACAATGTTTCCTATTCATCCACTTGGATCGGGTGATTGTGCACCTCAGTGTTTGCTTCTGGTTAAGCAGGGGTTTTGATTATTGAATCCAATGTGGAAAAAGTCGACCTCGGGAATAAATCGGCAAGGGTCTAGAAATTGAAAAAGTCGTTAAAGTCGAAAGGTTTTTGAAAAAATGAGCAAAAACTTTGCAAAATTAAAATATAATATATATATATATATATATATATATATATATATATTATATATATATATTATTCATTTAAAAAAAAATATTATCTATAGTATCCACAACATCAAATAAATGCATTTCTACATAAATATGAAAAGAAAGCTAATATATAATATGTATATGAAGTCTACTGCTACATCACATATCAAAATAGTGAATCAAGCCTTGAATCTTGAGTCATGACTCAGTCTCAACTCTCAAGAGTCAAAATATCAACAAAAAATATAATAAATGTATATCATGAGTCATATACATGTCATAAAGTAATCAATCACCGAGGTCCTCTGCCCCATCTACCGGAATAGGGAATGGCTTTGCCTTTTCCTATAGAGGAAAAAGGCCTTGCCCCTAGGGCTACAAATAGACTTTGTTGTCCTCTAGAAGCAAAAAGAAAAGAGGTGGCCTTTGTCCTCTGTTGTTGCCCATCCTATATGGTGTCACCTCCTCCTACTATGTCTCCTGACCTTGCTGCTCCTCCTCCTCTACCTCTAGCTCTCCCTCTCCTATAGTTGCTACCTCCTTTGCCTCTAGTGCCTCTGGATCCACATCTAACCAATTAGGGATCAACTCCATGGCAGTCCTCTTAGTCTCAACCCTCCATGCATTAGTGGTATCAATATTGTCGAATGAGATGGCTTCCACATAAGGAGTTTTATGAAGTTTTGTCACCCACAATCGGAAATTGTAGTAGACGTAGACCATGTTGTTGAGGCATTGGGAATCCAATCTGTATTAGGGTCATAGATTGTAAATTAGTACTTAGAAAATTTAAATATTAAAATTAAAAAAATGAATTCAAAAATTTAATTCCAATTTTTTGTACTTGTTGCGTTTTTTGCTGTGTATTTTGTCAAATACACTCTAGTTGCGCCCACACCCAGAGGAACTGCATGTTTGTCTGAGCACTTGAATGGAAAGCTTTTGGAGATGGAGTACTCTGCCACCATAGCTTATAGACCAAGCATCTACAAGGTAAAATAAAAATGAGAAACATAAAAAAAAAGTTAAAACATTGAAATTCTAAACTTGAAGCAAATTATGAAGAGACAATGAATTATGAAATTTGAAAGTTGAAACAAATTGAGGTTGTACCCCGAGCCAACAACAACAATAACAACAACATCAAACATAGGTTTGTCGAATGGGTTGGTCTTGGCAATGTTAAAAGGAACATCACTCCATAGAAGACACTTATTGACCAACCTGGCAGCGTCTACTTTTTCCTTTTTTAAGTGCCGATTTGATGCCAGGTTATGCACCAGGTGTGGTTCTAGGAACAAAAAAAGATGAGAAAGCTATGGGATTAGGACATGTGGGTGTGGAATGTGATGTTGAAGAACCACTCTCACTTCCCCACACTCTTGAGGACCCTACAAGTTGGTTTTTTTACTTTTTCCCTAATGTATTTTCCCTTCTCTTTATCCATCAGTGATTTAATGGCTTGCCAGATGATTTTTAGAGTTGGATTTTGGCAAAGTTCTATTTTTTGGCCCAGATGGAATTTTAATCTGTTGACACCCCCTGACATATGCTTGCCACACAACTTGCAATTCAAATATTGTCTATTGATCCCCCCACTTTCGGGTATAGGATCAAGTTCACCATATTCTCACATAGGGTCTAAATTCCTCGGCATTTTGTTTGAAACTTTGAATTTGAATTTGAACCCAAGCATAAAAAAAAAAAAAAATTGAAAAAAAAAAAAATTTGCCCATTACACAAGAAGCAAACACAAATGTAATTGTTGATTTTAAATTTTAAATGCCTCTTCTCCCTCACTTGAACACACTCAGATTCACTAAACAAAGGCTTGAATTTTTTATTCTTGAAAGTTGAAACATTTAAACAATCTAAACATTTTGAAGTTTTGATTCAATCTAGATTCTAAACAATGTTTTGATTCAAATTTCTAAGCAAAAATAAGCTAAAAACAAACTAATAGAAAGATTTAAGAAGCCATTTGTGTAACAAAGACTGAGAGAGAAATTAAAATACATACCTCGGAGCAGCAAATCGACACCTCGAGTCTCTCACATTGAGCAGTGGACAAATCTCCAAATCCACACCACAAAACTAGTAAATCTCCTCCTCTTGGGTAATGAAAAACACCTCTCTCCACAGGGACGAATGGCATAAATAAGAGTGAAAAATTAGTGTGATTTTTGGCGTTTTCCCTCACTTATCTGTGACCTGGGTGGGCTTCATGATTCTTTTGGCCAACTCCTAATAAAACCTTGAGTTTTCGATAAAATCACAATTTTTTCATTTTCGAAAAAATTGCCAAAAAATTGGGCTTCGTCAATTTTATTGTGATTGTTTCCACACTGATTGAATCTATCATGGTACTATTTTCACCATGCCCTCAAATAATTGTTGGATCAAGAATTGATTTAGTTCATGGATTTCCTTTTTGAAGGAGGAGATGTGCTTCTTTCATTGAAGAAGGACGCCCATGATGATTATCACTTTGAGATTAGTGTTGTTGGTCTAGATCAATAACTAGTTAGAGAGACATTGTAAGGGATTGCCTTGAAACTCGATGGAGACCTCATGCCTTTCCAAAGCTTGCTTGGTTTCCTTGGGCTCTTTTTAAAGGAGGAAACAAAGAAGCAAAAATTAGCTGGAAAGCTTCTAGCTACAAGTGTGAAGAGCCAAAAGCTCATGTTTAACTCAAACTAACCTAATTTGTTTGTAAGCTAGCTTGATGGAATCTAGAACGACCCAATTCATAGTGAAACAATATATTCCCAACATGAAATTCGGAAAACCAACAAGTCTATACTTGCTTCAAATACATTGTTGCTAATCCATTTCGATTCGTGAGCTTGGTCTCACATAAGAGAACACAACACAATGGGATAGTGGTACAAGGCGGATTTTACCAAAAACATATTGCTTTGATCAATGAAAGAGAGAGAAAACTACAAAGGGGAAATCTTAAGAAATTGCTCCTCCGAACAAATCTTAACCATCCACACCTGAAGGCACAAATAACCAATAATATCATACTACCATTGTGATTATACTAAGCCAAGGCAGTAAATTCATTACACTGCATGGTATGGGATTCAATTGTGTGACATGGGTGTTGGTGTCTCATCGTAATAAACCTTGTATTTTGGGAGAAGGGTGCCATAAGATTTTCCATATCTCATGATAATACGAGGATACGTGGACCATTCAAAGCATAATCATAGGAGCAATTAACATGTTGTTGTCAAGTGGTTACTAGATCTGATCCATAAATTGTAGTGGATATTCCATTGGATAGTTTGTTAGAACAACTCTGATAAAAAATTTACTGAAATCCAAAATTTATACTATGAGGGTTAACTTTTCCTTAGATTTTTGGGTTTATTAAATTATATTTTTGCTTATGCATGCTATATATATAGAGAACGAATAAAACAATTACTCAAAAAACCATAATAACACAAGATACGACCCAGGAAATGTGAGGATCCATCCTAGGGTCCTCTAACTACAAACTAAATTTATTTAATTTAAACACAATAAGAAGGGAAATAACTTTTTTATAACTCAACATTTATTTTATGATAATATACAATTAAAATCTATTTACAACATATTAAACAAGTAAGAATTTCATTGCAACCATTTACATAAATAATCAATAAATAGAAGAATACATGTTCCAATAGCTTGGTTGAGATGCTCGTGACTTTGTTGGGATGCTCTTTTCAACTACCTGACTGAATTTACCTCCCAACCAACTAGGAATGGTTTCTTAGCCCAGGGAACCTTCACAGGTTCCTTAGTCCTCCGAGCTCAAGTCCAACCAGCTGTAGTGTGTCCAAGTTAAACCAACACTCTCTCTCCTCTTTCTCTACATTCCTCCCAAAACCAAATCCTTCAAAACCAAAACCAAAACCAAAACCAAGACCAAGACCAAGAATTCCCCCTCTCCTCTCATTATTCTTCCCTTTTTATGTCTCTTCCTTCCATCCACCTCAACCACCTATCATTAACGTCATGCCGACCCCATCATCCTTTCATTTAGTATCCTCGACTTTTCTTACCATATCTTGTTCAAAGTAGATTTGAAAAGACATTTTGGAAATAAAATATGGATATTTAATTTAAAATTAAAATGGAGAAGATCATATCCTCCCAAGTAGATTTGAAAAGACACCTTGGGATATGGATATTTAATTTGGAAATTAATTGGAGAGACCATATCTTCTGAAAACTAGATTTGAAAAGACACCTTGGGATATGGATATTTAATTTGGAAATTAATTGGAGAGACCATATCTTCTCAAAACTAGATTTGAAAAGACATCTTGGGATATGGATATTTAATTTGGAAATTGATTGGAGAAGACCATATCTTCTCCCAAGTAGATTTGAGAAGACACCTTGGGATATAGATATTTAATTTGGAACAAATTGGAGGAGACCATATCCTATCCAAAATTAAATTTGAGAAGACAAGTTGGAAATTGAATAATAAGAATAATAAAATTTATATCAGTAAAATAAAATTACAGTTTCACAAATGTAGGTATATACCAATATTTCTTGATAATTATAAGTCAATATTTTCAGGAAATTAAACACTAATAAAAATTAGAATGATAAAATTAAGTAGGGCATTACAGGAAACTAATTCGAGAGAAAACCCAACTTGAAGGTGAGGCTAATCTGTTGTATTTTACTTTGAATGGAAATGGTGCAAATAAAAGAGAGTGAGATATGTGGCTCTTGGTTACTACAAAATACAAACCCTCTTTTTTTTGCCCTCTCTATTTCCAATCTTAGCTACTTTGCTCAATTGTGGCAGAAAATGCACTAGAATGGAATTAAACCCCTTTTCCTCGTAGTTTGTCGGTTATAACATAGTTTGATAGCTAAGTAGGGGTTAATTTTGACACACTCAACTATCAATATGAGTTAAAACTCAACTCTTCTAAAGTATTATTTATCATGGTCACATGGCTAGACCATTTTCCATGAGTAATGGGGCTAATGTGGCATCCTCTCGAATCATGGTGGACAAAACAATAAGGCCAACTTTTGGGTCGAATAAATTTTGCATATGGACTCCATTTAAGGTCACTCTTGTGTTGTTGAAAAGATATTTAAGTGTACAATAGTGCTAGGGTGATTCGCACAAGCGAGAGCTTTTGGACCCCAAAAACTTCATTACATGACTCAAACCACCTTTGGAATGTTTTAAACCCAAATTCACAAAACTAGGACATGTTAGTAAAACTAGCCCTGTGAGTTGATTCCTCCCATTTTTCCACTTTGAAAGCATCAAAATGGATTACAAATAATGTAATGATCTAATCCATATTATACCTCCCCATTTCGGGACACTGATGGTCCTGAAAAGCTTTCACTAAATTAGGTGAGGAAAATTTTCCTCTATCTTCTCCCTAGAGTATTATTTAGCGTTGCTTGGAAGATATCCTTTCAACCCAACCTGCCAATAGTCATGCTACCCTTATCTTGTAGTTTTGTACCTCTTATGGAAAATTGTGTCCTTTGTTAACTTTTCTTGAGCATTTGCTGCTAAATCCTTTATAGAAGGTTGGACTTGTTCCTCTTCTTGATCCAACATGGAAGGCTCATAGAGTTTCAAATTTTTTGCATTCGTAAATGTGCATATATGGGGGTGGACAAATTTTGTGTGTTATCTCCCATGTTTTTCTAGTATTTGAAAGGGACCATAACATAAAGCCTTGATTTTCGTACAAAGAATTTGTAGCCTCTCCTTGTTCAAGTATAAACATATGTTGTCTCCTACTCCGAATGACTTATTTGTTCTATCTTGATCATGCTTGGCCTTCTAATTTTTCAATGACTTTTGCAAAGTATCTTATACCTGTATATGGATCAACCTGATCTTTTCAACAAATTTTTCTTCCCACAATGCATCCCTTGTATGATCCTTTCTCACTCCTCCTTGTTGTCTGTCCAATTGACACAGGTCCAAAAAAGGAAAAAATTGGCAAAAATCGACAAAACGTTGGCAACATTAAAAAAATATTAAAAAACTCATTTTTTCTCAAATTTTCAAGTATTTGAAGCATCCATGATTTGAAGTATCTGAAACATCCACGATTTTTTGACGATTTTTACAAATTTTTGGCGATTTTTACAATTTTATCACTGAGTTGCACTAAAACCGATACATATTTGACAAATTTAAAAAATTTAGATATGATACGACAGGAAAGATACACACAACACACACACCACATATATATACAACAAAATAACAATTTCATATTACTATTCATCTTTTAGAGTCTAGATTCTATATCTAAAAATATATAATCAATTATCATCTATCATCATCATGAATTCAACATAAACATTATCATCATCATTAATGATTATTATAACATTTATGATTCAACATATCATCAAGTTTCTGTTTCAAATTTCAATCGTCAACATGACAAGTTACAACATCATCACCAAAATTGATAATGCACACTACATAGTACAAAGTAAAAAATGAACTATGACTAACAGTCTACTATCATTATTCATAATTCATATGGTTTTTCAAAAGTTTAAAAGTTAAAACACTATCATAAATTACATTTACATATCATCAAATGTGTCTTCATTCCTGTCACTAAGAAGTTCCACATCCTCTCCAGAAGTGTGAACATTGTTGCCATGTCCACTTGAAGATCCACCTATTGGTGACTCCGCATCGAACAAAGTCATATGAGACTTGACATTCAATGTCATATCCAAATCAGACAACTTTGGTTCCAGTTCCCATAATTTGGCAGCGCCAAATTTGTATTCTCTCGTGTAACAAAAGGCGAAGGTTTGAATGAACATACACTAGTTCCTTAGCCTTTTAGAGCCCAATTTGTTTCACTTCACGGAATGGGTGAAGCCATATGCACTTTAGTTCCTTTCTGTTGAAGAGGAACTAGCAACCTGTGACAAGATCCTGATGGTCAAGTTTTGGATATGTGGAAATTCCCCACCATAGTAGTTTCACCAATCAACTGGACTCATTGCCCTCTTGTCCCGCATACAATCAATATCAAAACCCCAACCCTTTGATCCCACAAAATGATTTAACTCTGCATGAATCCAAAGCCCAATTTTAGGATCTACAAAAAGTGGTTGTTTAAATCCTTGTGAGAATTTTGGGTCTTTGCTTGGTGCGGTTCTTTTTAGATCACTTAGCAACTTCGCAACATAATATTTTGGATTCACTGCATAGGCCAAAAGGTGTAATGGAGTGGTCATCTTGCTCCGCCTTTTGGTCAACATATTTTTTACTTCTTTGTAAAAAAAATCATTTGAGTCATTCTCTTTGGCATTTATAACCATCCTTATCTTCTCTATCATGGAATCAATGCCCTCACACACCTCTCCCAAATTAGGCATATTTGTGTCAAACATATGAAGTAAATGTACAATTGGCTTAGTAAATGCCAAGAGGTACTCCACCCTCTCCCACCATTCATCATCAACAACCGACCTTTTCATTGTGTGTGCTCTATCAGATTGGGATTACTTCCATTGATTCCAAAGCGAACTGCATACCATTGATTGTAATGCATATTTCACCTGCGTAAGCCTTGTTAAGACTATGATGTGAGAAGCAAAACGAGTCTCGGCAACCTGCAAGTGCTAAATTGCCAATGTTTCAATAATTAAAAATCACAATTTGATTGAATAACTATTATGATTCAGAGTCATGACATTTGAGAATCCAATTTACATATTTGAATTTAGAGTCATAGAAATTAGAATTTTTAAACTTTAAAATTTAGGTACCTTAAGGAGTTCCAACTTCGCAAATTCTTTGTAGATGTCTTAGGACATGTGTTGGTTTGTGATGAAGGCTTGAATTTCTTTTGCCTCTTCAAAAATAACTTGAATTCACTCAATTTGCTTCCCCATCTTGCTCAACATGAGGTTCAATGAATGTACAGCACAAGGGGTCCAAAAGATGTTTTGATATTTGCCTTCAATAATTAGACATGCTGCTCTACACATTGTTGCATTGTCAGTTATTACCTGGACAACATTTTCTAGCCCCACCAATTCAATTGTTTCAATCAAAATGTCAGCAATGAATTGAGAATCTTTCATCTGCCATTCACATTCCATTACCTTAAAAAACATTGCCCCCTTTGGGCTCTAAGCAATCACATTGATCAAAGGCCTATTCCTTTGATCTTTCTATCCATCAGAAATGAACACCCCTAAAATGCGCCATGAATTAAGAATGGAGCTTAATTTAGCCTCAAAATCTAACTTTTCAACACCCAACATTGTGGTGTGTACCTTCTCAATATCTAGGGCTCTTGAACACTTTTGGGGCTTCATTCACTGGTTTTATCATCTTTTCCCATTAAGGAGATCACACAAGGTTAAAGGGAAAGCCATTTGCATAAATGCATTGCCCTATAGCTACAATTGCCATCTCTTGAGCATCATTATTAAAACTCCTTTCAAGTGGTCCCAAATTAAACTATTTTGAACCAACAATTCCATGAGAATGAAGTGGAGGCTTTGACGAAGATGCTCCCAACCTTGTTGGGTGTTTTAATTGAGAAACAGGATTTGCCTCATTTGCTTTAGCATTTGCCTCGTCTTGTTCTTTTTTATAATTTGCAAGTTTTGTCTTGCTTAAACCATTTCCATTTGTCCCATTCTCTTTAGGTGGGCCCATGCATATTCGAACCCCATTGCTTTTTAACCCAAGTAAATGTGCTTTAACCTGTGTGTATGATCCCTTATACTCATTTTTATACTCACTGCAAACCCATGCCAATGATCCCCCTCCTTGGATCTTCCTAACAATAATTACATGTTTCCAAAGTGGCGACTTTGGATCAACTTTAGGGGCAGATTCAATTTCATGTTCCACTTCCTCTGCCTCATGAATGGCTGAACTTGAAGTTGCCATGAAAGATGATGATGATGTAAATGAAACTGCAAAATAAAATTGACAAATATGTATTTCAAAACAAGTTACAAACTTATAAGCCTTGAAAAAGAACAATCATTATTAAAACCAGTGGTTGGACATGTAATTTAAGTGATTGGACATGTAATTTATGTTGGTTAAAATAAACAAATAAATAAAAAGTGATATATCGGGACATTAGTAAACCCTAGAATGTCATTCTTGGGACTACACACCCTAGAAACCCTACACACTTCTCATTCTCTCACTCCAGAATTTCACACTCAATTACCTCTTGTGACCAGCACAAACAAGACAAAAAAATATAAATGTTTTAGGATTCATCGGAGAATGATTTGTTACCTAGACTTAGAGGAGATCTAGTTTCCCAAATAATTGGAATGCATTGTGAACCAAAGAGAGATTGATCTTCAGGCATTTGTGAAACACTTCAAATGATTGACTTCTGGTCTAGCTTCAAGAACTGAGATTCTGAGAAATAAAATTGCAATAAAGATTCATATGTAACACATCGTAATAAGTCATACTAGTTATGGAAGGCAGGTCTCGTCAATGGGTTTTGATGTTTGGTGAGGTTGAATTTATGTAGGCCTAAATGTCCTTTCTATAGGCATAATTTTTATCCAACTTTCAAGTCTTTGTGAAATCCCTGAAGTATATAGAGGGGTAGAATTTTGGGTTAACTTACAACAGAGAACCCAAACAAGAACGTGAAACTAGGCCAAAGTGCAGGTAGTAGGTCTTTACAATGACAATCTCGAATAACAAAGATTATTCAACTATGGAGCCTAGCTTTGAAATAAGCTTCAAACTTCTAGCCCAAGTTCTCTGTGTAATAGGACGCAATATTTCAAGGGGCTTTTGAGCTTGGTGGTTTAGGCTGAACTAATTGACTATGTAAAAATGCAAGGAGAGCAAGGAACCTCTTTATATGTTTAAATTTAGCCAAAACATCAAATAGGAGGGAAGGAACCAAAGCTCTATGTTTGATATTTCAGACCAAAACTTGATTAGAGATGAAGGGACGCTGATCAAATTATGCCAATTGAAGTGTTTTGGTTCGTTACATTTTCACCAGGCAATCTGGTAGTTTTTGTCACCACCACAAATTTAATATTCATGAACAAGAAATGATTTTGGTTCAAAAAGGCATATGTCGTTTAGAAAAAAGATTTACCCGCACTAGGTAGTAGACGACAACAATGGCAGTGAGTAGAACTCTGAAGGCTCTCGTGTCTCGAGTCTTAGCCCTCGGGCGGTAGCAATGAGAGCTTAGAAATGGCAGTTGGTGAAACTCTAGTCTCGGGCGGCAGCAATGACAGGCAACAATGATGAGAAATGGAAAAGTTAAAAGTTAAAACATATTAAAAAATTGACCTAATGATATTTAATCCTGTTCCCGACAACTCAAGTATCCGAACAAGTAACCCGTTTCTGGTAGCCAAAGAAAAAAATCGTGAAACATATTCTAGTTTTGCTGGATTTGTTTCTAAAAATGTAATACGTATCCCCGAAACGGATCAGTTTCCTAAAAAACCTCTCTGAAACGTTTCAAAATCTTGCTTAGTCGTTTCCGGAAATTTGAAATGAGTCTGAAACGTATTTAAGTCGTTTCGTACCAGTTCCAGGTTCCGAAATGTCAAACGACGGATCTGGTAGCTAGGGCAGCGTTTCCAGTAACTTAGTTTTATCTAGAACTTCACGATTTCTATCGCGATTTTTTCATTTTGGAAAAAAATTGCCGAGTAAATCGCCATGCGGAAAAAATCGCAATTTTTGCAACACTAATATATATATCATGTTTTCATCCCAAGTCTCCAGATGCTTCTGAGTGTGATGTCTCAAAAGCTGCACCAAAGTCTTGTTGACCACTTTTAAAATCTAGATCTACCAATGGTAATTCATCTAAATTCGGGCTTGGGGGAAGCATAGGATTTTCAATTTGCATTTTACTTTTCCCTTTGGAGGAACTCATTTTGAAAATAGAAAGAAAACAAGAAGATTTGAATACTCGGGAATAATACAGACGATGAATCAGATTAACTATCATGAATTTGGAACTTTTGTGCACGTCCTACAACACTGCAACCTTGAGCAAATCGATCAAATTGACCAAATTGAGCAAATTGGCGTAAGACAATTGGTTTTGAAAGAAATGAAGTATTCGTTGTCAATTTATTGATCGGGATGTTTAATTGGTTTTTTTAAACGTTGGCGGGGATTAATTTGATGAATTGGAAGTTATATCTTGACAATACTGGGAGAAATAGTTATAATTATTTTAGCGAGTAGTTGGCGGTGTTGAGTCCTTCGTTTTGAGAACCAAGTTTGACAGATTTAGAGGTTGACCACATTTTGCCTAGAGATAACCATTGGGAAGTAGCGAAGGAGACAATTGGAGAAGAAGAAGGGACCCTCCAAAGACCAGGAGTTGCGGAAGGATAGTTAGAGAAACCTGGACTTAGGCAGTCATAGCCGAGCTGAGAGGAATGTCGACAGTTGAGGAAGCAGACGCAGCCGAAAGAGGAAAAATGCAGAGCATTAGAGGGAGAAGTAGCAGTCCAAGCGAGCGCAGGGTTTAGGAAGGTTGAGGGGAAAGCCGAAAGGGAGACAGAGATAGAGAGTATATTGAAATGTTGTTGCGGACTTGTTCGAGCCCGCTTTGTTCCTTATTATCTTGTTTATGTATTGCTCTATCATGTTAGTTTTCCTGTTATGTCTATGAGGCCTTCGAGCTAGATGAAATGTTGTGATGTTGTGAGATATAATAGAAGAACAGATTACAGGGATACATGAGTACCTTTGTGTATGGTTGTATGTGGCTTTTTCAAAAATTTAATATGCTTGTACTTGTGTGATATTACTTCTCTATGTGTGCTTGATTCGTTATTGTTGGGTCTCTAACTGTTATAGTTTATAGTTTATTGGGTATTGATAACCTCCATGTCATTCCGACACCAAATTCCAACCCCCTAACTATCTAAGGTCACAATACACGTGGGATGAGACTCCTTATTCATCTTGAATAAGGTGAAAATGTTGGCATTGTGCTAGACTACAACGGAGCCTTTGTTTGGCCCCTGTGCCTGAACTCGAGGTCTCAACCCATCCATTACTTTTCCGCCAACAAATAGTTCCATTGCCGAGACTTGACAATTTCCAAAGGGGTTTGGAATATGGTGTCGAGTATCTTGAAGAAGGAACTACAAGATTGGTGGCATGCACAAGTAGAAAGGTTTGCCTCTCAACAAGCTCAACTCCATCGACGAAGTGTGAAGCAACTAAAAGAAGAAGTCCTGTATGAGGAACCAACAAGTAATCAACATGAGATCTTTTGGTGCAAGTTCCTAGAGGAGATTTACAATTGATTGTGGATATTGCAAGTAAAGAAAAAGACCAGCGGACATAACCAATCTTGTCATCCCTGGACTCAAGCAAATCTTGTTGCGCTGCATCGACTTGACACATATATGATGCGAGCTATAGATTTCTGGGTGTAGACAACATTAGAGGGATATATTATTGAGTTTGCTATGGAGGGTCATTAGTGCTTCTCTAAGGTTGAGGCCTTGTTCAAGTCGGGGTTGCGGGGAAGACTACTAAGGGAAATTTTGTAGTGGGTTAAAGTTCTGATGGTTGAAGAAAACTTATTGGTGTTCCAAAACCCACCCATGGCAGCTTAAAAGCCTAGTACTAGGGGAAGGACCTAAAGGGAGGAATGATACCTGGTGGGGAGCTATAAAAATATTGAAGAAATGGACACAGATGACTCTCGAAGGGCCAGAGATTTGAGGGCACAAAGGAGAACACGGATAACTAAAAAATGGTGGGACAAAGGTCTACGGGAGATCGATTGAAGGAAGAAAGAGCTACACCAAGTAGGAGCAGTGTTAGGAAATCCATGATAGAGAGGAAGAGAAGGAAGTCAACTGAAGTTGTTGAGCAGTGGGGATAGAGCAGAGACAATCGTAGTGACAGTGGTTCAGAGAAGTGATATGGACTCCACCCCGCAAGCAGAGATGGGAACGTCAAACTGGGCTTCATAGGCCCCGATGATGACATGCACTTCACCATGAGAAGATTGTTTTCTGAGAATGATGTGTCCCCCATGAGTAATGATTCGCCTCCCCGCAGCTCAGGTAGTATCTTCCCCAACCTTCCCCTGATAATTTATCACAACTCTAATCAATTTTTGTCTAAGTTAATCAAATTCACAAAGATTCACAGTGTGCATGATACCTACAAGGTTGGTACCAGTAGCAATAAAAATAGTAATAGCAGTACATGTCTCTAAGTTTCATGGCAACCTGGTTCTCCAGGATTTATACTCCTCCCACAAAGCATGGTGGGATCCATTACTCGATATACCAAGTTTTCTAGAAGAGGGGTTGAGGACATAGAGCAACATTGTTACTTATGTGAATCCATCTAGAGGGCTCGCCAGACCTCGAACACTACAAAGCTGATCGAATTCCAAACCACTCTACAGGAGAGGGCCTTGAGATGGTTCATCAAATGGTTTTCATTACAACATAATCCAACAGTAGATGAAGTCAAATGAGAGTATGTTCAAGAATTTAAGCTTCCCTAGACCAACCAACAGGGGTTGTCTGAGTTATGGGAAATCAAGCAACGAGAAGGGGAAACTACCTGGGAGCTAATGCAGAGGTTTAAGGATGCAATTGACAAGCTGAGCTACCCGATTGATCCCAATCATCAATGGGATTGGTTCATTAAAGAATTATTACCCCTTACTCGCACGTCGTTGAGTCGACATAAAATTGATACTCTACAAGATGCCCTAGAGCAAGAGACTCGAATCAAGGCTATGGCTGGATACTCACATGAATATCGGGGGGTTGCAGCCTCACACAACCCCTCTATGTTAGGTCTGCAACATCAAATTGTAGATTTGACAAAGAAGTTGAAGGACTTGCAACTAGTATGACTTGTGCGACTGCATATATAGTGTACCAATTGCCTTGTTGAGGGGCATCATGTCGTAGAGTGCCCAAGGTTGTGGGGCCCGAGCACTCCCTCTGCACCGATGGGGCCATCCACATCTTTACCCGCTATAGGAGTTGCACAAATCAGGATGCAAGGTCTATACACTAGGCGCACTCAGTTTCATGCATTTTCAAACCAACAAAATGCAACACCAACCGAGTATTGCGAAATATGCAAAATGTACGGGCACCTCCCTCGTCTTTGTCCAATGTTGTAGAAGTATTCCAATGTTCCAAACAACATTTTTTGTGAATTTTGTGCTTCACCAACTCACCATATTGATCAGTGTAGAGTGTTGGAAGCCTTAGCTGATCGATTGAATCAATCGGCTTATTGAATCAATGAGATTCCTCGAGGATGAGGAGGCAAAGGAACATGAGGAGGGGAGAGAACAAGAGGCAGAGGTTCGGTCCATTGCTACAACTGTGATCAGGATGGGCATGTCGCAAGAGACTGCCTGCCACCCAGAAGACCTTGGTGCTCTCATTGCAGGGTTAACACACATGCAACGGAAGACTGTCCAGAGTTGATCACTAGATGGGATGAGCGCAATTGCGAAAGGGGAGGAAATTTAATCAAGTTGAACCAAGGTTGCTGAAGACAACTCCCCTCTCAAACATCAACATAGTCACCTGTGGAGGGAAGAATACTGGAGCTGACGTTGGAGCCACTAAACAACCCATAATCATAAAATTGGCCTCCCCAAAACGCTCATTTGATTCTGAACAACAAAAGTGGTACTACAAAGAAGCCGCAGAGCCTTTTAACAAATTGACTTTAAGCGGTGAACCCTAAGGAGAACAGTCAGGATTTTCAAAAGCTACGAGCCCAAACCTACCACAACCTGAGGTTCAACCCATAACGAAATGGTTTAGGTTGTTTCTGCAAATTGTGAATGATGATCAGATGCTTAGACAGTTGCAGGAAAGTCTTAAATATGTTGTCAAGGATGGAGTGGCCGAGGAAGGAGTCGTTTCTGCCAACTCACTCGAGACACTCCAGGAGAGTACAAAGGAACAAGCAGAGAACAGGGAGGGAGTTCTGGATTGATGCTCAAATTGCAAGCTTCTAGATCAAGGATACAATGTTAGATCTGGGTTCAGATGTGAATATCCTACCGAGGAAAACCTAGGAAGCCTTGGGAAGGCCGAAGTTGGTGTTTTCTCTAATTCGGCAACGTATGGAAAATGAATATTGTATCCTTCCAGTCGTAAGGCTAGAGGACGTAGAAGTTGACATAGCAAGGGTGAAAACTTATGCTGACTTTAAAGTAATAGACATTATGGGGGACAAAGACCCCTATTCGGCATTGCTTGGAATAGCTTGGGTACGCGACAATTGATCTAAAGGAGTTGATGACCTTTGAAGTGGAGGGAGTTAGAGTGATCCAGCGCCTAGACCCATACCAAGGTCCAAGGTTCACCGAGCTGACAAATGACAAGGAAGACCCTGAATTGTTGGATCAACTATACTAGCTGACAGTGGGAAGAAGAGAAGACTATATCAATTCGACGACAAAGGGATCGATTAACTGGAGGAGCATTCAAAGCTCGGAGGTCGACTCCTAGGTTGCTTGGGATGACTAGCAGCAAGGCGGACACAAGATCAACACTAGGTGTTGCACCACGATCCATCGTATCAATTGGGTTGGTACTGAGGAAACAAAATTCTCTATTTTCAATAGCATGAGCTCGGTTAATGACTTTCTTAGTATAGTTGATGCAACTGTCTCTGAGGAACACAAAGTGCCCTTACTGGATGTCACCTTATAAGCGACACTAGCAAGGTGGTGCGGATCTCACCGCAACCATCTCAGGGAATCGCAGGAGATTAAGACAACGATGAGAGTCAGATTTGGGCATTTAGAGGATTACCCACAAAACTTCATTAAGTACATGGGGAGATCTAACCCTCTGCAACATCTGTAAGATTGTAAGGCCAGTTGGATCAGGGAAGGGCTTCCAAAGGACTTATGGGTGCACAAATTTATACACACCCTGGGGACATTTCCGAATGCATGGTATGTAAAGGAGGAGATAAGGAGACAGATCGATGGTTGGAACTGTACGACAGCTCAGTTTATCAGAGATTTTTCCTTTACCTATAGTGATGAATGAATTGCGACTGCTTTGCAAGCTATTAAATGGGTTCTGCTCACGACAGGATAGTTGACAAAGGGATGTATAGACCAAGACACCCTTGAGCATCTATATGAATCTAGATTCCATGAAGTCATAGCTTGTGGAAAGATCAAACGAGAGCCGGATGAGGATGGCTTGGAGGAATTGAGACATCTAACGTTCAAGGAAACTAAGGGGGAATAGAATGTTGAAGATGGGCCTGTAATCAATGGTTTGTAGCGACTACCTTTCAAGTTGCAGAAACATATCGACACTGATGAGAAGCCGAAGCTAGCCTCAATCGAAGATTACTAAGATGAGCAAAGTACTAAGAAAATCTTCGATCTCCTAAGAGAATACGAAGATTTGTTCCCTTTGTCTGTTGCGAAGCTTAAGGGGATCAAGGGAGAGTTAGGGGAGATGAAGATCATGCTTAAACTTGATGCAAAGCCAATCAAACATCAAACGTATAGGCTAAATTCGAGAGTCAAAGAGAAAGTGAAGAAGGAGATAGATAAGATGTTGGCGGCTGAGCTTATATTCCCAGTCGACGAGGCAGAGTGGGTAAGTCCAATTGTTATACAAAACAAGGACACTGAAGAAATTTGGGTTTGCGTGGATTTCCGCAGTGCGAACAATTCCTGTGTTCATGACCCCTTCCCTACTCTATTCAACGACGAAGTTCTAGACAATGTAGTAGGAAATGAAGCTTACTCGTTTACAAATGGATTCTCTGGTTACCATCAAGTCCAGATTGTGGAGGAAGATAAGAAGAAAACCACATTCACCACTAAATTGGGATCTTATGCGGAGGCACATGTGCCAGTTGTCATATTCGTAATAACTAGTAATAATTCCCCATGTCAGTTCGAATTTGGACTAAATCTTTCTCGTACTATACCTGGCATGATACGTCATCAACTTCTAGGGATCTGCCATCATAACACCAATAGTTGGGTCCTTCGTTGGAAGGAGACATCCGAGGAGAAGCAACAAAGGAAGGAATGCCACAGCAGCAGGAAGCACCAATAGCATCGCAACACCACTAGCACTAGCAAAGGATTGTCTCGGGGACGAGTTAATGCACTATGGTTGGGGTGTGTTGGGTCCTTCGTTTTAAGAACCAAGTTTGACAGATTTGGAGGATGACAACATTTTTCCCATATATGACCATTGGGAAGTAGCAGATGAGACAACTGGAGAAGAAGAAGGGACCTACCAAAGACCAACAGTTGTGGAAGGATGGCTAGAGAAACCCAGACTTAGGCAATCACAACCAAGCTGAGAGGAATGCCGACAACCGAGGAAGCAGATGAAACCGAGCAACAAAGGCAACCAAAAGAGGAAAAAGGCAAAGCATCTGAGGGAGAAGTAGCAGTCCAAGTGAGCGCAGGGTTTAGGAAGGGTGAGGGGAAAGTCGAGAGGAAGATGGAGATGGAGAGTATACTGAAATGTTGTTGCAGAGTCGTTTGAGCCCGCTCTGTTCCTTATTATCTTGTTTATGTATTTCTCTATCATGTTAGTTTTCCTGTTATGTCTATGAGGACTTTGAGCCAAATGAACTATTGTAATGTTGTGGGATTTAATAGAAGAAGAGATTACAGGGATACATGAGTACCTTTGCCTATGGTTTTATGTGGCTTTTTCAAAATTTTAATATGCATGTACATGTGTGATATTATTTCTCTATGTGTGCCTGATCTATTATGGTTGGGTCTCTAACTGTTATAGTTCGAAGTTTATTGGGTATTGATAACCTCCATGTGGTTCATTCTGACACTGGATTCCAACCCCTTAACTAATTAAGGTCACGACACGCCTCGGGTGAGACGCCTTATTCATCCTGAATAAGGTGAAAAAGTCGGCATTGTGCTAGACTTTGACGAAGCCTTTGTTGGCTCCTGTGCCCGAACCAGGGTCTCAACCCATCCATTATTTTTCTGCCAATTGGCGGAAAGATGGTGGAGGGATAAACTAGCGAGAGTAACGACTAGGTGGAAGAGAAGTTTGGAGAGGGGGGTGTTGAAGGTAAACAGTTTTGTGAGAGGGGGGTGTGCAATGCACGCACGCTTGCCACGATTCTTTTGGCGGTATTGGAAAACCAAAGATTGCGGACCCCCCGTTAAACGTTGGGGGTACCGGGTGGTCGCACAATACATTATCGACTTTCAATTGCGGCGGGCAACATTGCCGTTAAAATGTGCGCAAAAATTAATGCGCGCTGGCGGAAAACACAATAAATAATGTTATACCACAGGTTATATATATATATATTAAATATATATATATATATATATAGTAATATATATATATATTCAAGAAAAACGCATAGGTAAAAAAAAGGTTACAGCATCGGCTCCATTTGGGGACTACTTCCCTCTGTGGGATGCAAAGAACATGAAGATCCATGTGCCTTCTCCTCTGGCTATGGAGTCGTTGTTGTAGAAATTCACACTTGCTCTGTAAATGTAAATCAAATTGATCATTTATAATGACAATAAAAGAAACTAACTCAATACTAAATGTAGTTTCTCAAATATTGCCCACCGACTGACAATGAGTAATATTCTCCCTCCATATTTTGAAGACTAAAAGTATTATTACCTTTGATTTCTGCAATTTTGAAAGGTCCTAACTCAAGATTATCAAACTTTCCATGTTTTCCTTTTTCTTCTCTTCTTGCATCCCATCTTAATACTAGATCTCCTTGTTTGAAATCTCTTTCTTTGACCCTTCTGTCAAATAGATTTTTCATCTCATCTTGATAGTGGAAGAGTTTGTGTTGAACTTCTTTGCCTTGATTAAGTTCAATGATCTGATTCATTCTTTTTGAGAAATCATCAATTTCCTCATAAGAATCCTGCAAGAGCTTTATCACTAGAAATGCCAATTGAGTAGGAAAAATAGCTTCAGTACCATAGACTAGTTGAAATGGAGATTTACCAATAGATATTTAGGGTGAAACTCCATTTGCACAGACTGCATACTTCAAGTGGCTATACCAATTTCTTTTATGATCTACCAAAACCTTGATAACTTTAATCAAGCTTTTGTTTGATGACTTTGCTAGCCCATTTCCTTGTGGATAGTACGTGTAGAGTGACGTAAAGAAATTTGGTATTTTTGACAAAAGTCAATCATTTTAATGGCACTGAAAGCTTGATCATTCTCTGTAATTATTTATCTTGGACAACCAAACCTAGATAAAATATTTTCTTCAATGAACTTCATGACAACAAAATCAGTTGTATTTCTTACAGAGATAGCCTCTACCCATTTTGTGAAATAATCTGTTGTTGTTAGGATCCATCAATGTTGATTACTAGATGAGGAAATTATCTCACCAATAAAATATAGACCCCATTGCAGGAAAGGAGCTTCAATCAATACTAGAATGGGAGGGAGAGAAGCTAGTTTTTGCTACCTGCAAAAATTTGGCAAGGAATTCAACTCCATACTTTCAAACCAACTTGGGCAAACAACTTAGGCCAATAGAATCCTGCTCTTAATATCTTGTGTGCAGTTGCTCTCCAAGCATAGTTGCCTCCACATACTCCTTCATGAAATTGTTCAATTACACCCTCTGTCTCACTTTTAGTCAAACATAATAAAATAATATTTAATGGATCATTCCAATACGGATTTGTATTAAGTATACAATATTTCATTTCTTTGAGTTTAAGGGACTTGCGTTGATTCTTTGTAAACTCAATAGGATATTCAAAATGAGAGGGAGAGAAGCTAGTTTTTGCTACCTGCAAAAATTTGGCAAGGAATTCAACTCCATACTTTCAAACCAACTTGGGCAAACAACTTAGGCCAATAGAATCCTGCTCTTAATATCTTGTGTGCAGTTTCTCTCCAAGCATAGTTGCCTCCACATACTCCTTCATGAAATTGTTCAATTACACCCTCTGACTCACTTTTAGTCAAACATAGTAAAATAATATTTAATGGATCATTCCAATACGGATTTGTATTAAGTATACAATATTTCATTTCTTTGAGTTTAAGGGACTTCCGTTGATTCTTTGTAAACTTAGTAGGATATTCAAAATCTTGCAGAAAATGTACAATATCCTTATACCAATCTGAGAATAAAAACTTCCCATCAATGTGTAAAGGAAGTTGTGCAAATGTTGAACTAGAAGAAGGTTCTTGTGGGTTCTTCACCTCTGGAACAGAAGAAGGATCTTGTGGATTCTTCTCCTCTGTATCTAAAATTTGCATGATTGAATTTATTCCAAAACTTTACGCTTTGATATTGCCAATAACTTAGCTAATCATTTTCCTTTAACTAGTTTTGTAGGTTTGATATCCAAATCAAACTCTAAACTTTTGGTTATTTATCTTCCTCTTTTCCCATCTGAGTCAGGTTGAGACGACACTATTTTTACTGCATTATATGGCACATAAACTATTATTGGAGAATGCAGGACATAAATTCTAAAAGCTTTCAAAGCTTGAACTAAAGCATAGGTTTGTTTTTCAATTATATCATACTTTAGTTCTACATCCCTCATAACTTTTCTAAAGAAAACAATTGGTTGCTCATGATGATCTTCATTTCTATGTAACAAAAATGTTGCTATTGTAATGTCTGATGCAAAAGAGTAAATATGAGCCTTGAATAATTTGGACTTGCTAGTACTGGTGTTTCCGAAAGTGCTTTTTTGATTAGGGAAAACGAAAATCTAGCCTGTGCATACCATTTAACCTCATGATTCTTTTTAAGCATATCAGTGATATCCTTTACAATTCCAACATAGTTGGGTATAAATCTTCTTAAGAAATTGATTTTACCTAAAAATGCTTGAATTTCTTTCTTCATTATGGACAAACTAATTAATTGAATAGCTGATACTCTTTTGGGATCTATTGTGACTCCTTCCTCTTAAATAATGTGTCCTAGCAATTTCCCTTCTTTCAAGGCAAATATTGATTTCTTAGGATTTAGGAAAATTCCAAATTTTTTGCATCTCTCAAAAACTTTCCTCAATTGTTTATATGATGTGCATCAGATTCTGAAAAGACAGTTAGTTCGTCGAGGTAAATTACCATAAAATTGCTGATTTCTCTATCAAATGTCAAGTCCATGGCTCTCTGAAAGGTTGCTCCTGCATTTATTAGCCCAAAGGTCATCTTAGCATACATGAAAGTACCCCATGGCGTATTAAAAGTTGTTTTTCCCTATCCTCTTTGTTGACTAATATTTGGTTGTAACCTGAAAAACCATCTAACATTGAAATTCTATTTGACCCTATTACTCTTTAAAGCATATGGTCCGTCTTTGGCAATGGATAATTATCCTTTGATGTCAATTGGTTAAGATTACTGAAGTCCACACAATGTTATCTCTCCATTCCTTTTCCTGACAAAACCAGATTGACTATCCAATCAAAATATCTTGAAGAGACTATAATTTTTGCATCTAGCAATTTCTTTACCTCCTTTTCAATTATTGGTAGCAGGATTGGATTTATTCTTCTTAATTTTTGCTGAAATGGTTTAGCCCATGGTTTCAAAAGAATCTTATTTTCAATAATTGATGTGTTGTAAGTCCTCGGGCCTTCATATCTCCATGAAAAAACATCTTTATATTCTTTGAACAACTTCACATATTTGTCTCTAATCTCCTGTGGTAGTGTTGCTGAAAGTTTGATGTTTCTAACTTTTTCTGTTGTAACGACGTTACAGCGTTGCACATCATCTTGCTGTGAATTTAGCACTGAAATTTTTTTTACATCATTCTGGTCAAATAATATCTCAAGGGGAACTAATCCTTTAGGAATGTGATTATTAGGCAGTTGTATAATATCATGTGCAGCGATTTTCTCCTTCAAGTTTATCTCTGAATCAATAGTGTCCTTTTTTACTATTTCATTATTCTCTTCATCAATATGTAGGCAAGAAAATTCTTCAATAATTTGCATAAATTTTTCCAATTGTTGGTCATCCTCAAATACTTGCCAGTGTTTTACATTATCAGAGATAGAATATTTATATCTAACTTCAATCTGGTATTGCAATTGTAATGAATCTGGGATTTTAAAGGTACTTGCAAAAACTGCTAAAGAATCTATTGGAATGTTATTATCTCTTGGTATAGATATAATGTTAGAAGCTTGGAAATAATTCTCTATATAGTCCCAAACCTCATGTTGGCATTATGTTTCTGGTATGGTTATATGTTACAGATGTTGTACTTGATGGCAACACCCGTGGCAAGGCTCTCAATTTGTTGAAAATTAAGAAGTACGCAGGAGAACAGTTCAGAAGGTGTGTACTTGCAGATACACCATGAAGGGACTGCGGCCAGACACGCAGGTCAGACGTTTAGGAGGTGCGTACCCCCAGTGCACTCATTTCAAGGCAGAGAAAGCACACGTGGGGTTTCTTATGTTTAATCTTTGGTAATTAGCCGACGGTATTTATGTTATTATGGTTTTGGCTCGTGGTATTGATCCATGATTTGAGGAAGAGCTTGCCTATATAAAGCAAAGGAGATCATTTGGCTTGAGCATGCTTTTGGGTTGAATATCTTAAGATCTGAAATATTGGATTATTGTTTCAAAAGCTTGATCCATATGAAAGTGAAGTGGAAAGCAAATCTGTGAAGGGTGATCTCTCGAGCGCTTGATCAGATCTGGGCATCCGTCTAACTGTAGCACACTGGTGATCAGCGAATTCGACCCTAATCTGAAGTACGCAGGTGTTTAACGGTGCCTTTGCGTGGGTACGCAGAGCAGAAATAGGGGAACTGCGTGGGTACGCAGTGCAGAAGAAGGGTGACTGCGTGGGTACGCAACACAGAAACAGGGTAACTACGTGGGTACGCAGATCGGCAGTGGTTCAGGTGCGTACGCACAGTCAAAGTACGCGGCGCGATAGTCTTTCTGGGTGCGTGACTACTGTGGTAGTACGCGGCGCGATAGTGCATTTGGGTGCGTACTGTACGCAGCCCGGTAGAAGAAGCAATGCGTGGGCACGCAGTGCAGCAGAAGGAACTCTACGGGTATACGCAGAGAAGCAGAAGGAGAAGTGCGTAGCGACGCAGGCCAGAGAAAAGAAAGTTGCGTATCTGTTTCATGACTATCTGTTGACTGAATTTTTCTGTTGATAAGGTGTTCTGGGTTTAGTTCTGTTTTGTTGATCTGGTCACTGCTGTTGACTGTGAAATCTACATGTACTTGATGATCATTTGATATTTATGAAAAGTGGTCCTTGTAAGAAAAGAAGTAGGGGGTTGTAGCTCCCTTCCAGGAGAGACTGGAAAACGAGAGAGAGTTGTAGCTCTCTGCAGGTTGTAGCCTGCGTACTGGTAAAGGACTGCACCAGTACAAGACCATTGTAAAAGGAGTTTCTAATTTGAAAGAAGATAGAGACATATTGCAGCAGGTGGTTTTCACCCACATTGGGTTTCCACCTTATATCTGGTGTTCTTTGGTGTGACTATCTGTTTCTTTTGTTTCATGCTCATTATTATATGGTACTGACATACAAGTTAATAATGCGTATCTGAAGTTTGAATTAAAAGAAAGGAATTTGATAATACTGATTCACCCCCCCTCTTAGTATTATTTTCAACAATTGGTATCAGAGCAGGTCCTTCGGAGAAGCTTAATCGCTTGAAGGAAGATCATTCATCATGAGCAACTACGAGAGGGAAGCATCAATCAGGCCACCAATTTTTTATGGGACAAACTTCAATTATTGGAAGGTAAGAGTTACT
>APFE030688345.1:0-27902 GCA_000404065.3 Pinus taeda
TCCAAAACTGTGCAATCCATTCTAGGTTCAGTTCCTGATTGCATGCACCATTTGTACAACTCAGAAAATTATACAACTAATAGTACACTGCCCCTGCACTCTAGTCTCAACTGGGTCTTTCTCAGAATCAACATGCATGAGTTTCTGATGAGGGAATCTTCAATTAAATGGAGTAGCACTAGTGAATGCATTAGTGCACCAACTGACTGTTAACTCTCTATTAGTTCCAAAAACAGTTTGGAACTAATTTAACTTAACTTAACTCAGTAAACTGAATTATCTAATTATAACTCACACTTAACTCATCATGGACCCCTATAATATGCGGAGAACATATACATGACTTTAGAAAGACTTCCAACTTGAAATTCATAGGCTAATTAAGTTAATTAAACTTAATTAACTATTTAGAAGTTGTTATGAGAATAGAATTTGATTTTAATTCTCCGTTTAATTCAAGGACAAATTAAATTGGAATTTATGCATTCTATTTTTATCATTTCTTGTTGCTATTTTCAACATAATGTATAATACCATTAGAAACCAAGAATATATCTAAGCACTTGGACACTTCATCCCATTGGTTTGATAAAGATGGGCTCCATGTTGACAAGACCTAAGACTTTCAACCGATGTATAAATTACTCTACCAATCTTACCAACTTTAATGTCTCTCCCAAAGTCTCTCTTCCACAAATAATGAAGTTAACGTCCCCCCTTTCCAACAACCAACCTCTCTTCTTAGACCACTTATAAACAAAAAAAACCTTATCATAAGGAATTTATTTCTCATCATATGGGCCATATACATTGATCATAATAATGAACATTTCCAAACTTGGTCTGCTAAATTATATGCATATACTTGAAAGCACATCAAATAATTAGTCAAAACAAGGTTTGACCACCAATTTGTAATCAATTCCCTAGAAGGTCCCATAGGATGAATTGCCAAAAGTTCCCAACATTTCAAACATTTCCTAAGACTACTAATGAGAACAACCCCACTCTCCATAGTTTCCTATAAAATGCACTAACATTACAAGAAGGAATTATCATTTAATGCCATCAAACTAGGGTTGTTTAACTTTAAGAACCACCCTCTACCCCTCCACCTTCCCCTCTGCACGTGTGCACTCAAAAATTTCTTTTGTTTACATCGTTGTATCTTGATGACAACCTTCTCTTTTGCATGTTGCATGAAACCCTTTTTATCTATTGATCTAGGACTCGTGTCCTTGTGTACGCCCATCCCTAATCCCCTCAAACAAAACCCATTGCCAACAATATTCAAATTTTTAGGTCTCAAGTCATATCAACCTTTTCCCCTACCACAAAGTTTGTCTTCTTCAAGAACTAAGAGAGGATTTCCACCTCAGTAGTAAAATCGCTTCCCACATGGATATTACAAAAAGGAATAGAAGAAACAACCCCACTCTCCCCACTTTCATTCACTAAGAGACTCAACGAAAAGTGATAATTTTGACACCCATTTTTACCCTTGTAAGGAACCCTAGAAGTTCCCACTCTCTTAGTGGGAGTAGGCCACACCTCCTTTACACTAGAATCCACTACAAAAGTACCAGACTCACAAATAGGAGGTAACTTACCAAGATTGCCATGACCATTCAAAATAGACAATGATTGGGCTAGAGGATTGAAATCCTTGTTCAACTCATTTAGGATTTGCAGGCTCTTAGAAAACTAGGCTCGACTAATGACCATGTCCAATTCTTGTGTTATGTCACCCTCATCCAAGGGATTCACATTAGGGATCTCATCCCCCCCCAGTAATACCGACATCAACTTGTTTATCTGTGAATCCATGAACCTAAACCCCCTAAACCTTAATTATTAAACCAAGTTCAAGATATTTCAAGCCCCCATCCTTTTAAGGAGTTATGGTAGTTTTCATTTTTGAACCTACCTCTTCTTTCTCTCTACCAAATTTGAAAAATGCATGGGTACAAATAGTTTTTTGTGACATGACCATATATGTGCACCGAGCATAACAAAATGGCACATTAACATAATCCATTGCTTCAGTATATACTTTATTACCAACCTCAATCTCTAAACACTCCACAAGGAAATTTATAATGATCCAAATTGGATCATTATATTATTTTTCATCCATCTTGATGCTTTCAGAGTGGAAAATTTGAGGAATCAACTCAGTGGACCAATTTTACCAATGGGTCCCAATTCGGCGAATTAGGGTTTGAAAGCTTTTAGAAATAGTTTGATGCATCAGATGACATGTTTTCAGGGAAAAAATTTGTCCCTTATGCGTTGCACCCCTAGTGCTATTATACACATAGAAAGCTTTCCAACGAGATAAGAATTACCTCAATCGAAGACCATGTGAAAAAGTTATGTTGCTCGGATGTTGATATTCATGTTTGGTCCACCATGATTTCAAAGGATGTAATATTAGCCCCTGTTATTCATGGAAAATTTGTTAGCCATGTGATCATGATGAATAAGACTATAGAAGAGTCAATATTGTAACTCTATTTAAGAGTTGAAGCAGTCAAACATAACCACTAGTAGGCTATCACACTGTGGTATAATTGGGTCACTAGGAGGAAAAGGGATTCCATTCTATTTGAGTGCATTTTGTTTCATAGATGAGTAGAGTTGCTAAGAGTATATAGAGAGAGAAAAAATAAATACGATATGTGCATTGTAGTATCCTATGGGCCACAGGTTTCACTCCTTTGTACTTGCATCCATTTCCATTCAGATAAAAAGAGAGCAAGGGAACCTCACCTTCCAGCCGGGTTTTCTCCTATAAGGGTTTCCCAAGTCATATCATGTGTTATTATAGTTGTGAGTGATTGTATTTATGTTTGTTCTATATTTTCCATATTTCATATATTGTATTCACAAAATAGTAACCTAATAAATCCAAAAGTCTAAGGAAAAATAACCTTCACAGTATAGATTTCGGATTTTAAGTATATTTTTATTAGATCTATTGTGACAAATTGTCCAATGGATATCCACAAGAGTTAAAGGGATCACCCAATATCAATGTCAGCCAAAATTTTTACAACTAATTTCTCAATCACTAGAGTTATAAAATGGGTCAAATATAATAGTTTTACCTAGTATATTACTCACATATCTTAAGAATTTATTTGATCAAAATTCAAGTGGTAAGCCTAGTATCTTGACCAAAATCAAGACCTTGGTAGCCATTTCTAAGCATGGATCAAAACAAGAATGCCATATCTTGAAAGTAAAAAATGCATATGTATAAAACAACTTCCCCCATCGTAACACAAAGTGAATCCTTCTCTAAGCAGAAGATAAATACAAACCACCCTTTAGTGAAGACATGGAAAGCCAGGCCATAACCTAGAAATAAGCTCCAATACTTTTTTCCTCCTATCATTCATAAATGATGTTGAAAGGTGCCTTATAAAGGATTTTCCTTCTAAACCCATTACCTTGTGTATAACTTTCTTCTTTACCAATTTTTGGTGCTTCCATGTACGCACTTCACTCTTAAAACTAGGAAACTTAGTCACCCCCCACTTCATCCCAACCAAATAGTTTAAATCAAGGTTTTTTTTTTCTAATCTCTACCTTGGACCACCTATTTAATAACCATGAGACAAGCAAATGACTAACCTCTAATCAACCACTTGAGATTCGTCCCTTTTGTTCCAATTTCCAAATAACAAGATGAGGAAAAATCTAGAGAAACAACTCCTTCAATGTAGTTTCATTCAACCTAAGTATCGATCTCCATACCATGAATGACACTAAATAAAGATTAACCTATGTATATCGACCATTAATGAACCCAACATAAACTAATGTAATTTAACACACCTAGAAACATACACATATTGTTGTGGCTACAAGGTACTTTGTAACATTCACAAATATTCATGATATTATAGTTTAACATACCTAGATGTTTGATTAAATGGTAATCAACATTATGATGTAGAAATTGTAGGCAATTATCATATATCAATACAAACAACAATGCCCATAAACAAAAATAATTAAATTCCGATATAGATATTCATCCAATTTAACACATACATAATAAATTCTGATAATACAAGGATTATAACCAAGTGCATGGAAAATACAACAATATACCTAACCAACACTTTCCCATAAAAAGTAATTGCATTTGATATAGAATTATGGCCTCTCCTTGGATACCACAAAGCTATAAATTAACAGTAGCGGAAATTGCTTTATAAAACAAAGGAAAAATTATGTCTTATGCATTATAAATATGGTTGCAATGACCTATATAAATAAATACCATGCAACCCATCACTAAATTTACCAACCATTATTAATTATCGGGCTTGTGTCTTCCCTAATAAGCATATAATTCTTATTTACAACAATACCCATAAGAATTAGTCATTAACAAATAATACTATAGACCAAATTAATCATCTATTAAAGGTTTATATTAGGGAAAAAGCTCGAGGAGAGAGTTTTTCCTCCCAAATAGGCGATGACTCAAGCACATGCTACCCTTGTGTTGGGAAACAAATGAACAAGAGTGAATTTTCTAGCTATGGTTTTTGTTTCCTTGGCTCAAATTCTAAACATTTTAGCTAGGGAAATGGTATTTTAGCCCATTTTTGTAACAACCCTAGTGAAAAGTTCATGTAATAACAGTTAATAAAGGCAAAATAAGACCACGATTGAGGGACACTTTTTCCAAGTTGAATGTTGGGCAAAGATATACCAGTAGGCATCATTGGATGTGTTTATGGCTAAAGAAGATTGACAAAGGCTAAGACAAAGGCATTAAAAGGCAAAAAAGCATTTTGGCACATTTATTTATGAAAATAAAGGAAATTAGGAGAAAAGTAAGGTGAAAGGTCACAGGTTGCATATGAGGAGGAAAATAATGGAAAATGAAGAAATTAGAGGACTCATTCATAAAAAGGCTTATGAGGACCAGTTGGTAACCTTTTGTTTGTTCAAGCTTGGAGCTCTCTCATTATTCTCTCTCTCTCTCTCACTCTTGGTAACTTAAAGTTTTCTTGGAGCACTCTAGCTTTGGATCAAGGAAGGAAAGCAAGGATCAAGGAAGAAGAGGAGGATCAGGAAACTTCAGCATGAATACTTGCAGGTAACTTATTGCATTTGTGATTTCCTAACTGGTTCAGACATGCATGGCTTTGCATGTTGGTGTATGGTTCTCTTTCTGTCAGTGGCATGGTTTTTTCAGGTTATGGCAGTGGTTTTCAGCCTAGCCTTGCCTTTTTCGGATGCCATGGGGTGTTGCGATGTTTATTTCAGTTTTGAGCTTTCGTTTGTCAGAATGACTTCAGAATCCGGGGTAGAGGTGGTCTCAAGGTTCATCCTCAAAGGCATAGGAATCCCTTGACAGGTTTTCACAGGATGCATGGTAAAGCTTGAGGGAGAAGTCTCCATTTAGGGCTTAGTGATCTGAGTTTGGATTGCAGCACAGCCTGAGAGATTGGTCTCGATTTAGGGCACAGTGATCCGGGATTGGATTGCGGTAAAGCCTGAGAGACAAGGAGATGGAAAATTCCTCAAGGATAGTGATGGATTCAGGATGGCATTCCAAGTTCGGTTTGGTTGTGATTGAAGCACCAATTTGGTGTGATCGTGGTTTGGTGAGGGTGGAGGTGGTTTAACCTTTGGAGTCCTTTGGTTGTTTTTGGATTGGTTTTTCCATGAGATCCTACATTCATGCTTGGAATATGGCACAATGGTGATTGGCTAAAAGAAAGATTTGGTTCAACCATGTCTACAGTCGGGTGGTACGTGGAAGTCCCGAAACTGGTCGGATTTTCCTATAATTAATGAAAGCTAAGTTCTCTTTCTTTTTCACTTGTTTATATGTGTATTTAATGGTTGTTATATCTATGATATTTATATGGTTTTATGCTAGTTATAAGCATGGTTAATTGATTGGTTCATGTCATGGTTATTCCATGTATTTACTTGTAAATGTTAAAATGATGGATGGAAGACATAGTTGATGTTATAATAGCTCAATAGAGAAGGTGGTGATCCTTCTTGTCATGTTTCATATCTGTTTTCACTCATTCATGTTATGTCTTGTATCCTAGACCTATAGGTTGTATTGATGCCAAGTGTTTGATAGAATGTCAGTCCCAGTTGGGGATGGTCAGGCTTAGTCTTGAGGTTGTTTTCTGGTTTATTAGCTTTATCATCATGTCTTTCATGAATTGTGAAAGTTATAACAAGTTCTAGGCAGTGACCAAAATTCTGGGCTAGAAAAGTGCCTTGAATTCCACAGACAATGACACTGGTCTACTAGGAAAAGCCCTTGAACGTTGGCTTGTAGGCCTATGAGAGCATGCGAAGGTCCTTGAACGCTGGCATGCCTATAGCATGAGAGTGTCAAGAGGTTAAGATGCATAAAAGGACATTGGGACCTAGTGGCAGGATGTCTGAGTGACTAAGATGTCTCGTGGGTTTGTTGTTGTTCATTTGTAAGGTCTGGTTGATGTGTTCCACCAATTCCATTTCCTTAAGGTCACCAAGGAGGTTGAATCCCTTACAGTGGCCTCTCTCGTCGCATGTTTACCCCGATTGGCGAGTTACTTTGATAGATGTGGGAGGAGGGTGGTTACAATTTACATGAAAACCATCCCACTCGCCAACCTCTTTTCCCCCCTAATCCTTGTATAGCACAAGTAATGGGATCCCATTCACTTCTAAATAGTCCTTAATGCCACCCCGCTTCTCTCCAATGCTCCAACACAAGCTAACAAGGATATATCTAAAGTTGGGAACTAGGAAAATTTTAGTTGTACAACTACAATGCTCCCCACCATGGTTTCATTATATGTACATGGAAACAAACTCATTGCAACAAAATCTTTCTCTTCCCCCAGCATACATGGATAGTAGAACAAATAAATTATTTTCTTTAGTATCAAATGGATACCTATAAGCCTAACTTGCAATACACATACGAGAACAAGCTACATCATAGTAACAAAAAGAACACACAAACAAAGAAGAAAGGAGTTTCAAGAAGGAATTTCAACCACCTTTCCAATTAGTATTCATGAATATTTACACATAGATGATATGGTTGGAGTAGTTGTACCCGCTCAAACTAATCACTCATTATGTCTACTATGTGCTTTTACTACTTATTACATAGTTTACATACACTAAGTATGATGACTTATTACATATGCCCAAGAGGCCCTGCCAATAATACCTCACCCAAGGCTTGCATGCATACTAAGCTTGTACGATAAATCATGCCCATCTAATAAGATTAGGAAGATAACATATAGAATATAAAACAAAATATTAAGGAGAATTTGAGCTAGACACTTGGCATCATTAATGATATAATATTTATTGACCTCCCTACTTCTGATCCAAATTTCAAGAGGAACACAACAAATTACAGATATAACCATAAATACAAAGATGCAGTAGAAATAAAACCTCATTTCATTAATATCAAACACTGAAATATGCTTACAAATAGAATGTAAATAAGACTAGCTCGGACGATGGTAAGTTCTCTCTAAGAATAGATGTGGAAGCTACATGCCTATAAATTGTGTGACAATGAAGCTTAAGGGCCTATTTATTATTGAAAAACATGTGAAAACCCTAAACAACCAAAACCCTAACCTCAGGAGATGTAACGCCAAGAGTTTGTGGACCCCGTTGAGGTTAGTTGGGCAACCAACTTCTCGGGGTCATAACTTGGTCATATTATCTCCGATTGGCACATAGGATACCTTGTTGGAAAGGTCTCACTGAGTATTACAAGATTATCTACAAGCCCATGCCTTTGGCAATAAGCCGACAACGGACCTCAAAAAAACACTATTTAAGGGCTCAAAACTGCTTCGGAAGTTCGAGACCTGCAAAACTGCTAAAAATAGTAAATACTAAAATAAGAAAGGAAACAAATGAAACTGACTAGAGGTATAGGTGGGATAGGTGGGTGGACACCAATATTCACCTGGATCATTCCTCTCCCCTTAGGAAGCTATTGCGTGCAAAGCCTCCATGAGGTGAGGAAATTTCTGTTGAACCTGGTCCCTGGTGAGCCACTTGCCTTGGCGCAAGAGATGGCCAGCTTTGACAACCTAATATAGTTGGATCTTTTACTGGCGATTGTTCCTGACATGTGTGTCCATAATCTGATTAGTTATGGCATGTTCCATGCATTCTGGGTTTAACTATATTGGTGTGAGTTGTTTTGCAATGTCTGATGTCTGCCACGATGGTGGGAAGTATGGTCAAAGACAGTCAACATTTAACACTGGGTGGAGGCCAAGGAATGGAGGAATCTTGAGCTCAAAAGCATTGTTTTTTCACAACCTTGGTAATGGTGTAAGGACCATATCAAAGTGGTTTGAGCTTCTGATGGGCTCTGGGAAGGCGTTCTTTATGAAAATGCAACCAGACTTTGTCGCCCACCTGAAACTTGTGTGGAACCCGATGCTGATCATGTCACTACTTGTACTTGGAATTTGCCTTCTCCAAGATGTCTTGAACCTATTGGAGGATGTGTTGGATGCATCCAATAAATCTTGTCACTTTATCAACCTCATATGGTACATATGTGGATTCTATTTACGTAGTCGCATGAAGCATGTCAACATCAATCAGACACAATGGTTAAAATCTTAGTCCCACTAGAAAGAGACTACAACCAATCGAGCTATGGAGAGCTATATTATAACTGTGATGCACATATGGAAGACTCCCATCCCAAGTTTGAGGATGCTTGGAGTTGTACATGCAGAGTATGTGCACTATCATCCTATTGACGACCTTCGTTTGGCCATCAATATGGGGATGGAAGGCAGTTAATTTGGTGAGCTTGGTGTCCAATAGTGTCTAGAGGCTTGACTAGAATTTGCTTAGGAACCTACCATCGCGATTTGATATAATGGTCTGCGGGATGCCAAAATACACCCATACTCATTCAAAGAAGAGTTTGGCAGTGTCCTTTGTTGTGACACTCTTCTTACAGACCGCCAATATAGCCATCTTAGAAATTTGTTCACGACCACAAATACACAGTCATTACCATGCTTGGTAGGAGGGAGGCGAGACATATAGTCCATGGATATGGACTCCCATGGCTGGCTGGGAGTAGGAAGAGGAGTGGATAGGCCTTGCTTCTTGATGGTTTGCTTGGAAATGGCACAGGTAGTGCAGGATATGATATATTTACAAACATCCAGTTGTAGTTTTGGGAGTTTGGGAATAAAGGTACTTTTGTAGTACATCCACAGTTTTCTCCACACCAAAGTGCCCTACGACCTAACTGTAGTGCGCCTCCCAAATCAGCTTGGAATGCTTGTTTGAAGCAACAAAAAGTTGGCCCAGGTAGCATAATAATGTGTCCTGGAGGTGGAAACCGGGAACTTGCTTGTCAGCTACTAGCATCTGGTATGTCGAGTCGAACTCTGGATCATTTTTGTATAGTTGTGGCCATCTAGAGGTCTCGTGACCACAAGAGTTGAGAAAAGTAGTCAGTGTTGCAACTGGGGGACGGTTGAGGCAGTGTGCAACATGATAGGTTCTACCTTTTTGTATTTAATGTTCAAATTGAAATATTGCATATATGTAGACCACTTCTGATGTCGACTGTTTTGCAACTTTCCTTGTGTCTATATAAATTGAAGAGGTCGTTGATCGGTGTAGATGACCATCTCCTTCCCCAAAATGTAGTGCTTCCATTGTCGGAAAACTTGCACGATGGAATACATATCTTTATCATAGGTGGGGTACTTTTGATTTCTATCACAAAGTGTCTCACTATGATAGGCCACTTGACGCCCTTTCTTGGTGAGGACTCCACCAATAGCATATTCTGAGGCATCTGTCTCGATTTTAAATGGTTGCTACAGGCATGGGAGTGTGAGTACTAGTGCAGAGCATAGGCGGTGCTTCAACTCAACAAATTCCTTCTGTTGGGACTCAGACTAGGAAAACTTTGCTTTCGCCCGACCCTTAGTAATCGGACTCAAAGGCCAAGTGATATGGGAGAATCCCAACATGAACCTCCGATAGAAATTTGCAAGGCCCAAAATGCTACGAAGTTATGTTAGAGTGGTTGGGGCTGGCCAATCCCGAATGACTTGGATCTTGGTCGGGTCCACATGCACACCACGCTCATCTATGATGTAACCCAAGTATTGGGTTTGACTCATGCCAAAGGTCCATTTCTCCGAGTTGGCACACATTTTGTGTTGCCGAAGGATTTGAAGGACCTGCTAAATGTGTTGCAAGTGTTCTTCCCAACTCTTGGTAAAGATGAGGATGTCATCCAAATAAACCACCCAGAACAAGTTGGTGAAGGGCCGCAAGATTTCATCCATTAGCCTCATAAAAGTAGTAGGGGTATTTTTCAACCCGGAGGGAATGACCAACCATTCAAAAATACCTTCCTTGGATTTAAAAGTGATCTTCCATACATCTGTGGGCTATATTGGAACCTTCTGATAACCAGAATTCATATCGATCTTGCTGAAATACTTGGCCCCCTTGAGTTGTTCCAACATGTCATCAATATATGGGATTGGATACCTGTTCCTGATAGTGATTTTGTTTAGTAGCCGATAATCAATGCAAAGCCTCAATGTCCCATCCTTCTCTTATACAAGTGCAATCGGGCTCCCACAAGGCGAGGAACTTGGTCGGATGTGCCCTTTCTGCAGCAACTCCTAGATTTGTCACTTGATCTCTTCATTTTCAAGAATGGAGTGACGACATATCAGCCCGTTGGGTAGAGGCGCTGTGGGAATCAAATCGATTGAATGCTTGACCTGGCAATGCAAGGGTACCCCTGTGGGTAAGGAGAAGATGTCCTTATATCCTTCGACGACTGTATCCACTTGCTTCTGTTGCTTGGAGGAACCCTTCCCAGGGGCCATGGATGTGGCTATGAACTTCCCCTTACTTTGAGAGAGAATTAGAAAGAAAACAAATTTCCCAATGTGGGAGATGACCTTACTGCATTGCTTAGCATAGATCAAAGAGATGGTGGTAGATGGGGCTACTTCTGGTATCCTGTATAACTTAGTACCCAAAGAAATAATAACAGAGTAAGGTCTAGACTCAGATACAGGATGTTTCCTCCATGAGTATGGTTGTCCTAATAATATATCACAAAATTCAAGAGGAGCAACACCACACAATACCTCATCTATGAAGGGCTTGATGTTGTAGGGAAGGTGGCACTGTTGGCTGACGCGGAGATCTCGTGCTTGGTGAAGCCACCCAATGGTATACAGATGTAGATGTGTTGTAGTTGGTAGGCCTAGCTTCTTCATGACCTCTGCTGAAATGAGGTTCTTTTGTCTCCCACTCCTGACAATGAACTTTAGCGGAGAACCCTTCACCCACATCTATGAGTGGAATAGGCACTCTCCTCTTCTCGATATTCAAGCTCAATCTTCTAGATCTTGGTGGTGGCCAACATGACACTGGGCTTCGCATCAATGATCTACTTCCCTTTGTCATTCCCCTTGTTTGGTTCTGACTCAGAGTCGGAACATGCGTTGGACTCAAAAGCCTTCAGCTCAGGCCACCAATGACTGTTTGGCTAGACACTCACTTGTGTTGTGAGTGAAGATCTTATGGAACTCACACCACTTTCCTGTGTCCTTCTTTGTCTTCGTGGTGTTGTTCCCTGCTTGCGGCTTCAGTGGGTTATCCTGGGTTGCCCCACCTTGGCTTTGCCCTTTGCTCCGCGGTTTGGGGTTGCATTTCCCTTGCTTCAAATTCGCAAATCCAAAGTCTTGCTTTTCTATTTAAGCTTCTGCTTGATCTTGACAGCGCATTGGTATGTCGTGCCGAGCGAGGAGATGTCCAAGAACTCCATATCATTCTAAATGTACATGTGTAGGCATCTGTAGTACTTGAGTGCCAAATGTTTCTAAGAATACTTGATACCCAACTTCGTGTGAAGGGTATGAAAAACATTGGTAAACTTCGACACGTCTTGGTTCCTTCCTTGTCGCAGTGCCATGTACTTTATGTATTTATCCTCATAGCTGCCGATAGGGTAGTACTGCTCCTTGATGGTGCCCCAGAGTGAATCCCAAGTGGGTGCGGCCGAATATAGTGAGGGCATACTTTCATCCTTCTACTCACAGTAGGTTTCCCACCAATCCTTGACGTGGGGGGCAACTTTAAGAAGAGAAAAAATAATCTTTTCCTAGCTGGAAAAATCATGAACAAAAAAATATCCTTCTAGTAGACTTAACCATTTATCTATAGTGTACGCATCTATCTGGCCCTCAAATATGGGAATGCCAAAGTTAACTTGTACCTTAAAGGGTGTGGTGCTTCCAAAGTAGCTGCTGGAAGGAGACGTGTTGCCCTTGGGTAGCCACTAAAGTATCTAGGAAAAGTTTTCCATCATCGCGTTCCTCTATCGCTCAAGGGATTCTTCAAGCAAGATTTTGAAAGGATCTCTTGCCCCCTCGTCTTTATTTTCTTCCCCCATGGGAGGCTATCAAGATTTGTGAGGCTGGTTTGGCAAAGGCTCAACCAGTTCAAGCCCTCACTCCTTATATCCTGACCTCGTTGGAGACATGCAAAGAAAAACAGAGAAAGAGTAGACCGCCCTGATACCACTGATCTAAATTTAAACAGGAACACAACAAATTAGAGATATAACCATAAATACAACTATGTAGCAGGAACAACACTTCATTTCATTAATATCAAATATTGAAATATGCTTACAAACAGAATGGAAATAAGACTAGCTAGGGCGATGGTAGCTTATCTCTAATAAGATATGTGGCGGCTACATGCCTCTCAACTGTGTTACATTGAGGCTTAAGGGCCTATTTATTATTGAAAAACATGATAAAACCCTAAACAACCAAAACCCTACCCCAAGAGATGTAACACCAAGAGTTTATGGTCCTCGTTGGGTTTAGCTGGGCAGCCAACTTCTTGGGGTCACAACTTGGTCATATTATCTCTGTATGGCACGTACGATACATTATTGGAAAGGTCTCTACGAGTACTAAAATATTTGCAGCAAACCCTGCCTTCGATTAAGAGCCTATAACAGACCTCAAAAAAACATCGTTTAGGGGGTCAAAACTGCCCCGGAAGTTCAAGACCCGAAAAAATGCAAAAAATAGTAAATGTTGAAATAAACAAGGAAACAAATGAAACTGATTGGATGTTTAGGTGGGATAGGTGGGTGGCCACCAATATCCACCTGGATCATTCCTCCCCCCTTAGGAAGAAATGGTCCCCATTGCATGCAAAGCCTCCATGAGGTGAGGAAATTTATGTTGAACCTAGTGTCTGGTGAGCCACTTGCCTTGGTGCAGGACTTGGCTAGATTTGACAACTCGATATAATTGGACCTTTTACTACTGAGTGTTCTTTACTTGTGTGACCATAATCCGAATAGTTGTGTCCTGTTCCATGCAGTCTAGGTTTAACTCTGTTGGTGTCAGTTGTTCTGCAATGTCTGATGTGTCCAACAATGGTGGGAAGTATGGTTGAAGGCAATCCAAATTGAACATTGGGTGCAGGAGAAGGAATGGGGGAATGTTGAGATCAAAATTATTATCTCCCACAACCTTGGTAATGGTGTAAGGACCATATCAGAGTGGTATGAGCTTCCGATGGGCTCTGATAAGGCGTTCTTTCTGCAAATGCAACTAGACTGTCGCCCACGTGAAACTATGTGGCTCCTAATGTTGACCATGTCACTGCTTGTACTTGGTAGTTAACTTCTCTAGGATTTCGTGAACCTGTTTGCAGATGTGTTGGATGCGTTCAATAAATCTTGTCGCTTTATCAACCTTGGACAACACGTGTGGATTTTGTCTTCGTAGTCACATGAGGCATGGCAACATGTATCAGACACAATGGTTGAAGTCCTAATCCCACTTGAAAGGGACTGCAACCATTCGAGCTATGGAGAGCTCTATTATAACTGTACTACAAATATGGAAGACTCTTATCCCAGTATCGAGGATGCTTGGAGTTGTACATGTAGAGTATGTGCATTATGATCCTATTGACGACCTCCGTCTGACCATCAATCTGGGGATGGAAAGTAGTCGATTTGGTGAGCTTGGTGTCCAATAGTGTCCAGAGGCTTAACCATAATGTGCACAGGAACCTGCTATCCTAATATGATATAATGGTCTTCGGGATCCCAAAATGTACCCATACTCATTCAAAGAAGAATTTGGCAGTGTCCTCTGCTTTGATACTCTTCTTGTAGGACATCAATATAACCATCTTTGAAAATCTGTCCATGACCACAATTACAATGTCATTACCATGGTTGGTAGAAGGGAGTCCAGACTTATAGTCCATGGAGATGGATTCCCATGGCTGGCTGGGAGTAGGCAGAGGAGTGTACAGGCCTTGCTTCTTGATGGTTGGGTTAGCGATGGCACAGGTAATGCATGATTTGATATATTTCCCAACATCCAGTCGAAGTTCAGGCCAATAAAAGTAGTTTTGTAGTAAAACCACATTTTTCTCCACACCAAAGTGTCATGCGACCCGACTCTATTGCACCTCCTAAATCGGCTTGGCACACTCGCTTGAAGGAACACAAAGGTGGCCCGAGTAGCATAATAATGCATCCTGGAGGTGGAAATTAGGAACTTGGTTTCCAGCTACTAGCATCTGGTATGTCAAAGCAAACTCTGGATCATTTTTGCATAATTGCGGACATCTAGAGTTCTCATGACCACAAGAGTTGAGAACAATAATCAGTGCTACGACAATGCAAGGGTACCCCTGTGGGTGTGGAGAAGATGTCCCTGTATTCTTCCACGACCACATCCACTTGCCTCTGTTGCTTTGAGGAACCCTTCTGGGGGGCCATGGATGTGGCTATGACCTTCCCCTTACTTTGAGAGTGAATCTGAAAGAAAACAAATTTCCCAGTCTAGGGGATGACGTTACTGTATTTCTTAGCAGAGATCAAAGAGATGGCGGGAGATACCTCCAGTATCCTATATAACTTAGTACCCAAATAAATAATAATAGAGCGAAGTCGAGACTAATATACAACATGTCACTTCCATAAGTATGGTTGTCCCAATAATACATCACAAAATTCAAGAGGAGCACCATCACACAATACCTCATCCGTGAAGGGCTTGATGTTGTAGGGAAGGTGACATTGTTGGCTGACGCGAAGGTCTCGTCCTTGGTGAAGCCACCCGATGGTATATAGCTGCAGATGTGATGTAGTCGGTAGGCCCAGCCGCTTCATGACCTGTGCTAAAATGAGGTTCTTTCGGCTGATGCTGTCGACAATAAACTACAGCGGAGAACCCTTCACCCATATCTGTGAGGGGAATAAGTTATCCCCCTCTTCTGGATATTCAGGCTCAATCTTATGGATCTTGGCAGTGGCCACAGTCGCACTGGGGTCCACATCAATGATCTTCTTCCCTTTGTCATTCCCCTTGTCGTATTTTGACTTAGAGTTGGAACATGTGTCGGAATCAGAAGCCTTTAGATCAGTCACCAGTGACTTCTTGGCCCGACACTACTTGTGTTGTGAGTTGAGCTCTTATGGAACTCACACCACTTTCACATGTTCTTCTTTGTCTTCATGGTGTTATTCTTTGCTTACGGCTTCGACAGTTTATCCTGAGTCGCCCTGCCTTGGTTTTTCCCTTTGCTCTGTGGTTTGGGGACGCCTTTCCTTTGCTTTGGATTCGCAAATCCAAAGTCTCACTTTTTCTGTTTAAGCTTCTGATCAATCTTGACAGCATATCGGTACACCATACCAAGTGAGGAGATGCCCAAGAACTCCATCTAATCTTGGATGTGCCTGTGTAGGCAGCCGCAGTACATGAGTAACAAATGCTTCTCAGAATCCTTGATACCTAACTTCGTGCGAAGGGTATGAAAAACATTGGTAAACTCTTGTACGTCTTGGTCCCTTACCTGTCAGAGTGTGGTCCACTTTATGTATTTATACTCATAGCTCTCGATAGGGTAGTACTGCTCCTTGATGGTGTCCCGGAACGAATCCCAAGTGGGTGTGGCTGAAAATAGTGAGGGCATATTTTCATCCTTCTGCTCACAGTAGGTTTACCAACAGTCCTTGACTTGTACCTTAAAGGGTGTGGTGCTTCCATAGTAGCTACTGGAAGTAGATAAGTTGCCCTTGGGTAATTACTGGAGGATCCGGGCAAAGTTGTCCATCGTCACATTCCTATGTCGCTCGAGGGATTATTCGAGCAAGATTTTGAAAGGATATCCTGCCCCCTCGCATTTCTTTTCTTCCCCCATGGGAGGCCGTCGGGATTTGCAAGGACGATCTTGCAAAGGTTCAACTAGTTCAAGCACTAACTCATTATATATCGACCTCGTTGGGGACATGCAAAGAAAAATAGAGAAAGAGGAGATTGCTCTGATACCACTGATATGAATTTAAACAGGAACGCAAAAAATTACAGATATAAACATAAATACAAAGATGCAACAAAAATAACACTTCATTCCATTAATATGAAATACTGAAATATTCTTACAAACATAATGGAAATAAGATTAGCTCGGGCGATGGTAGCTTATATCTAAGAAGATATGTGGGGGCTACATGCCTCTCGATCATGTTACAATGAGGCTCAATGGCCTATTTATTATTGAAAAGCATGGGAAAAACCTAAACAACCAAAACCCTAACCCCAGGAGATGTAATGCCAAGGGTCTATGGGCTTTGTCGAGGTTAGTTGGGTAGCCAACTTCCCGAGGTCATAACTTGGTCATATTAACTCTGTATGGCGCGTACGATACCTTGTTGGAAAGATCTCTCCAAGTACTACAAGATTTTTTATAGGAACTTTCCATTAGCTATGGGCCTATAGCGAACCTAAAAAAAATGTCATTTAGGGGGTCAAAATTTCTCCGAAAGTTCAGGACCCAAAAAACTACTAAAAATAGTAAATACTGAAATGAACAAGGAAACAAATGAAACTGACTAGAGGTATAAATGGGATAGGTGGGTGGACACCAATATCTACCTAGATCATTCCCCCCCACACCCCCCCATTATGTGTAGAGCCTCCATGAGGTGAGGAAATTTTTGTTGAACCTGGTCCCTAGTGAGCCACTTACCTTGGTGCAAGCGTTAGCCAACTTTGACAACCTGACATAGTTATATCTTTTGCTGGTGAGTGTTCTTAACCTGTGTGTCCATAATCTGATCAGTCATGGCTTGTTCCTTGTAGTATGGGTTTAACTCTATGGGTGTAAGTTGTTCTACAATGTCTGGTATGTCCAGCAATGGTGGGAAGAATGGTCGAAGACGGGCCACATTGAACACTAGGTGCAGGTCAAGGAATGGGGGAATGTTGAGCTCAAAATCATTGTCTCCCATAGCCTTTGTAATGGTGTAAGTACCATATCAGAGTGGTATGAGCTTTCGATGGGCTCCGGTAAGGCATTCTTTCTGCAAATGCAACCAAACTTTGTCTCCCACCTGAAACTTGTGTGGCACCGATGTTGATCATGTCGTTGCTTGTACTAGGAATTTGACTTCTCCTGGATGTCGTGAACTTGTTGGTGGATGTGTTGGATGCATTCAATAAATATGGTCGCTTTATCATCCTAAGATAGTACATGTGCGAATTATGTCTATGTAGTCGCATGAGGCATGGCAACATCAATTAGACACAATGGTTGAAATACTAGTCTCACTTGAAAGGGACTCTGACTAGTCGATCTATGGAGAGCTCTATTATAATTGTGTTTTACATATGGAAGACTCTCATCCCAGGTTCGAGGGTACTTGGAGTTGTACATGCGGAGTATGTGCACTATCATCTTATTGACGACCTATGTTTGGCCATCAATTTCGGGATGGAAGACAGTCGATTTAGTTAGCTTGGTGTCCAATAGTGTCAAGAGGATTGACCATAATGTGCTTAGGAACCTGCTATCATGATCTGATATAATGGTGTGCAGGATCCTAAAATGTACCCCTATTCGTTCAAATAAGAGTTTGGCAGTGTTCTTTGTTGTAATACTCTTCTTGGAGGCTGTCAATATAGCCATCTTAGAAAACCTATCCACGACCACAAATACACAGTCATTACCATGCTTGGTAGAAGGGAGGCTAACCATATAGTCCATGGAGATGGATTCCCATGGCTGGATGGGAGTAAGGAAAGGAGTGTACAGGGCTTGCTTCTTGATGGCACAGGTAGTGCAGGATTTGATATATTTCCCAACATCCAGTTGGAGTTTGGACCAGTAAAATTACTTTTGTAGTACATCCACAAATTTCTCCACACCAAAGTGTCCTGCAAAACAACTATAGTATGCCTCCCAAATCATATTGATACGCTTGCTTGAAGGAACACAAAGGTGGCTCATGTAGCATAATAATGCATCATGGAGGTGGAAATTGGGAACTTTCTTGCCAGTTACTAGCATCTGGTATGTCGAGGTGAACTCCATATCATTTTTGTATAGTTGCAACCATCCAAAGGTCTCGTGACCACAAAAGTTGAGAACAATATTCAGTGATGCAACTGGGGACTGGCTAAGGCAGTCTGCAACATGATTGGTGTTACCAATTTTGTATTTAATGTTCAAGTGGAATTGTTTCAGATATGCATAACACTTCTGATGGTGATCGTTCTGCAACTGCCCTTATGTCTGTATAAACTGAAGAGGTCAGTGATCGGTGTGGATGACCATCTCCTTCCCAAAAATATAGTACTTCCATTGTTGAAAAGCCTGCAAGATGGAATACATGTCTTTATCATAGGTGGGTTACTTCTAAATTGTATCGAAAAGTTTTTCACTATGATAGGTCACTAGATGCCCATGCTAAGTGAGGACTGCACCAATAGCAATGTTTGAGGCATCTGTCTCAATTTCAAATGGTTGTTGCATGTCTGGAAGTGCGAGTATAGGTGCAGAGCAGAGGCGATGCTTCAACTTAACGAACGCTTTCTGTTGGGACTTAGACCAATAAAAATTTTCTTTCGCCCTACCCTTAGTAGTCTCACTCAAAGGCCAAGTGATATGGGAGAATCCCAACACAAACCTCCAATAGAAATTTGCAAGGCCCAAAAAGTTGTGAAGCTCTGTTTGAGTGGTCGGGGCTCGCCAATCCCGAATGACTTGGATCTTGGTTTGGTCCACATGCACGCCATGCTCATCTATGATGTAACCCAAGTATTGGGCTTGGCTCATGCCAAAGGTGTATTTCTCCAAGTTGGCACACAATTTTTGTTGCCGAAGGGAGTGAAGGACCTACCGAATGTGTTGCAAGTGTTCTTCCCAAATCTTGTTGAATATGTGGATGTTGTCCAGATAAACCACCATAAACGAGTTGGTGAAGGGCCACAAGATGCCATCCATTAGCCTCATAAAAGTAGCAGCAACATTTGTCAACTCAAAGGGCATAACCAACCATTCGAAAAGGTCCTCCTTGGATTTAAAGGCGGTCTTCCATACCTCTGTGGGCTTTATTGGAACATGGTGATAACCAGAATTTCACATAGATCTTGTTGAAATACTTTCCCCCCTTGAGTTGGTCTAACAGGTTTTCAATCTGTGGGATTGGATACCTATTCCTGACGATGATTTTGTTTAGTGCTCGATAATCAATGCAGAGTGTCCATGTCCCATCCTTCTTCTGTACAAGTATAATTAGGCTCTCACAAGGTGAGGAACTTGGTCGGATGTGCCCTTTCTGTAGCAACTCCTGGATTTGCTGCTTGATCTCTTCATTTTCCATAATGGAGCAGTGATATATCGACCTGTTGGGTAGAGGTGCTCTGGGTGTCAGATCGATTGAATGCTTGACCTGACAATGCAAGGGTGCCCCTGTGGGTGAGGAGAAGATGTCCCTATATTCTTCCATGACCGTATCCACCTGCTTCTGTTGCTTGGAGGAAGCCATCCCGGGGGCCATGGATGTGGCTACAACCTTCCCCTTACTTTGAGAATGAATTAGAAAGAAAACAAATTTCCCAGTCTAAGAGATGACCTTACTACATTGATCAGTAGATATCAAAGAGATGGCGGTAGGTGGGGCTACCTCTGGTATCCTGTATAACTTAGTACCCAAATAAATAATAACAGAGCAAGGTGTAGGCTGCTATATAACATGTCGCTTCCATAATTATGGTTGTCCTAATAATACATCACAAAATTCAAGAGGAGCAACATCACAAAGTACTCATCCGTGAAGGGCTTGATGTTGTAGGGCAAGCAACACTGCTGGCTGACGCGAAGATTTCATCCTTGGTGAAGTGACGCAATGGTATATGGTTGTCGATGTGCTGTAGTCGGTAGGCCCAACCACTTCACGACCTTTTCTGAAATGAGGTTCCTTTGGCTCCCGTTGCCGATAATGAACTACATCGGGGAACCTTTCACCCACATTTGTGAGTGCATTAGGCGCTCCCCCTCTTGTGGATATTCATAACCAATCTTCTGGATCTTGGAGGTGGCCACAGTGGCAATGGGCTCCATGTCAATGATCTGCTTCCCTTCGTCATTACCCTTATCAGGTTTTGACTCAGAGTCGAAACATGCGTCAGAGTCACAAGCCTTCAGCTCGGCTACTAGTGAGTGCTTGGCCCAACACTCACCTGTGTTGTGAATGGAGCTCTTATGTAACTCACACCACTTTCCTGTGTCCTTATTTTTCTTCTTGGTGTTGTTATATTTTTGTGGCTTCGATGGGTTATCCTGGGTCACCCTGCCTTGCCTTTGCCTTTTTCTCTGCAAGTTGGGGGCGCCATTCCCTTTATTCGGATTTGCAGATCCAAAGTCTCGTTTTTCTGTTTAAGCTTCTACTCAATCTTTATAGTGTATCAGTACATCGTGCCGAGCAAGGAGATGTCTAGGAACTCCATCTCATCCTGGATGTACCTGTGTAGGCAGTCGCGGTACTTGAGTACCTAATGTTTGTTATTGATTTGAGGCTTCTGCGATCTATATTTTGTGTGGTGTTATCTTCCAGAGTCATCACATACATATTTTTATAATCAATGTTTCGAACCATTCTCATAATCCTTGATACCCAACTTCGTGCGAATGGTATGGTAAACTTTTGTAAACTTTAACACATCTTGGTCCCTTCCCTGTCGCAATGTGGTCAACTTTATGTATTTATCCTCATAGTTCCCAACAGGGTAGTAATGCTCCTTGATGGCGTCCTAGAACGAATCCCAAGTGGGTGCGACCGAAAATAGTGAGGGCATACTTTCATCCTTATGCTCATAGTAGGTTTCGCACGAGTCCTTAACATGGGGGGCGACTTTGAGAAGACAAAAAGTAATATTTTCCCGGCTGGAAAAATCATGAACAAAAAAATATCCTTCTAGCAGACTTAACCATTTATCTACGAAACCCACATCTATCTGACCTTCAAATATGGTAATGTTAAAGATAACTTGTACCTTAAAGGGTGTGGCACTTCCAGAGTAGCTGTTGGAATTAGATGTGTCTCCCTTAGGTAACCGTTATAGGATCTGGGCAAAGTTGTCCATTATCGTATTCGTCTGTCACTCGAGGGCTTCATCGAGCAATATTTTGAAAGGATCTCCTTCCCCCTCGTCTTTATTTTCCCCCCCAAGGGATGTCGTTGGGATTTGTGGGGCTGGTCTTGCAAAGGGTTGACCAATTCAAGCCCTAACTCCTTATATCTCGACTTCGTTGGGGACATGCAAAGAAAAATAGAGAAAGAGCAGACCTCTTTGATACCACTGATATAAGTTTAAACAAGAATGCAACAAATTACAGATATAACCATAAATACAAATATGCAACATAAATAACACTTCATTTCATTAATATCAAATATTGAAATATGCTTACAAACAGAATGGAAATAAGACAAGCTCGGGCGATGGTAGCTTGTCTTTGATAAGAGATGTGGCAGCTACATGCCTCTCAAATGTGTTACAATGAGGCTCAAGGGCCTATTATTATTGAAAAGCAAGAGAAAACCCTAAATAACCAAAACCCTAACCCCGGGAGATGTAACGCCAAGAGTCTGTGGGCCTCATTGGGTATCCAATTTCTCGGGGTCATAACTTGGTAATATTATCTCCATTTGGTGCATACGATACCTTGTTGGAAAGGTCTCTCAAAGTCATATAGTATTTTTCATAGGCCCTATAATGAACCTCAAAAAAGCATCGTTTATGGGGTCAAAACTGCTTCGCAATTTCAGGACCCGAAAAATTGCTAAAAATAGTAAATGCTGAAATAAACAAGGAAACAAATGAAACTAACTGGAGGTCTAGAAGGGATAAGTGGGTGGCCACCAATATCAACCTAGATCAACTTCTCCACTTATTAATTCACTGTCACCATGGTACTCCTAGGGAGATATAACTTTATTAGTTTATATTATTATTATTAATCCATCAATTTTCAGGTTCCACCTATTATTTCTTTAGGTTTCTCATTTATGATGATAACTGAAGGTCCTCCTTCCAAAGATCGAATTAGGTGGAAGAAAATTCAAAAAGGAACAATGATTTTTGTGAGGGTTTCTAAATCTGTACACAGATATGCAGAATTTTTGCCACCGACAGTGGATCTTATTATGGGATTCACAATTTTTTGTTTGGTTCAGATTTATGCAAATGGAAAGTCAAGGGATGGGATCCTGTAAAGTTGATTTCTCTCGGCAACAAAAAGATCTGGTGGGTTATTTGAACAAATACTTAAGCACTTGTTATTTTTTGGATTGATTGCGCTTCTGACAAAGTGGATCTATGGACAAATACATTAATTCTTTGTTGGATATGGTCATGTTATCTCGATTGTAGGATCAAAGGCTTCATGGTGGATGTTTTGCTCGTTATCTCATATGGATATAGGGCGAAGGGTCGTGATCTGGTGTTTCTATAACCAACATATCTGCCAGAGCAGTGATGTAGTGCATGTGACTACTATCGAAGGATTGTACAATAATATCCTTCGATGAAATACCTAGTTTGAACAAAGCGTCTGATAGAATTTGCAGCCACAAAGAGTAATGTCTTGGTTTCAATTGAGCCTTCATTAAATTCGAAGGAAAATAAATTTTTAGAAACCTTGAACACAAAAATTGAATCAACCTCCCATCATAGATCATGTGGATCACGTCTAGTCAAAAGCACATGGGGTTTATTTAGATCTACAGATTTTGGGAATCGAATGAAGTGTAGTTCAAGCGCTTTCAGTGTCTAGGAGGCTCTCAACTCCTTTCTCATCCAGTATTTGGAAAATTTATCTTGGATCCCAACTCCACCCTTGAATTTTCAGGTCATGATAAAAAAGGGGATGGATCTTGGATGCCAAACCCCAGATCTGCTTGAAGGAGTTCTGCTCATTTTTTTTTTTTATCAAATCACTAAAAGAGAAATATGTATACATGAGGGTCTAGATTTGGGGTTGGGTTCAAACCCTTAAGCAAAAGATTCAAGAATATATGGGTATTTGAGAAAGCCTCCAAAATTTGATTTATGCATGGAAATCGTTGCAAGAGGACTAAAAGTTGCGGGACTATGGAATTGTACACGATGCAACCGTTATACTTAACATGAGACTACTTGGAGGATGTCCTGGATCCAACTCCAAAGGCTTAGTTTCTTCCAATGATGTGGTTAAAGGAAGGACTGGTCCACACAAAAAAACACTCACGCAATCTTCTGGGTCCCTATATTGTGGAGCTGATGAATCAAGCGTCGACTTTGACAGTCAACTTGCCAGAGGTCAATGAGCTCTACTCATATTTCCATGCAAGAGAAGTTATATGCAAATTTAATGGTTTTTGGCCCAAGTTAGAGACTTTACATTGATGGATTTTCTCTACTTAGACTGAAAACTGTGATATTCATCTATGTTATAGGGGATTTTTTATCGTTAGGGGTAATGTTGGTCTATTCATGATACCATGGTTTCCGGGCTTTGATACAAATTCCATGGTGGTCTCCAAAATGTCGGTATGATTCAAATTAGCTAATCTACCCTTGCATTTTTGACATCCCAAAGTATAAGAATGGATAGGAAATTCTTTGGGGAAGTTCCTAAAGGTTGATGCAGATAGAGTCGCAAAAGGAATTTTGACATTTTCCAGGATCTGTGTAGAGGTATACCTTAGTAAGGGTTTACCTGATTGCATTATTTTGATTCATAACAATTTGCAGTGGTCCCAACCTCATGACTATGGGAATACAACATTTCTATGCACTACATATCTTCAAACTGATCATCTTCATAACATGTGTCCTCAAGCAAAGAAATACCCTAAAGAAAAAAGAGATAAGGCCAAAGGCCAAAGGGCTGGTAGTTTTTAGAATCATAGGAAGCAGAAGCAGAGGATGAAGAAATCCAAGAGAACACTTCAAACATCGCTGAAAAGAATTCCCAGGATATCACATAGAAGAATGGGGTCAAGCAGTATACTTTGTTAGTTCCAATTGCTTCAGTTCAGCACCAACAACAAATTGAGAAGGTTCCATTTGAAAAAGAAGCAAGTGGCACTGAACAAATTCATGCTTCAAAAATTTTAGATTCTGATAAATAAATTTTTGTAAATGTTAAAGAAAATCAAATGACTATATTATCTTCCACTCCCAACTTTGGTGGTTGGCAGAAAGTTGAAAAAATATGGTAGAAAAGAGTAGATTAGTGTTATTTCTATTGTGATTTTTTTCTTTTTCTTGGGTACTAGGATCCACTAGTTTTATCATATGCTTTTTAGCAATTGCAATATGTAATTTTGTTATTCATGAATAAAATTGTGATTTTTTATTAGGAAAAAATTAAACCATTAATTTCGATATATTAAATATTATTTCACTTACCACATAATTACACATTAGGGTCATATGCTCCTAGGGGCTATTGCATTCCTCCCCTCCTCTTTCTAGTTAATCAAACAATGTCTTCATTCTTCAACTACACTTTTAATAATATTCAATGAAATAAATTGCATTTTATAGCCATTTTTATGTAGCAATTATACACAAATTTTCAATATCATAGAGTAGGTATGTATATTCATAACACAAAAATAAGTTTGTGATATTGATCCAATACTAATTTGTATGAATATTTATCTTCTTCACAAGCCTTCTATGAGTAAGAGTTCATCTGTTTATCCTTTCTTACATACCCTCCTTGATACCAACAAACATGTCACACGAATCTCTTACAACATATTCATTTGAGATGCCTCTTCCTTGCCACACTGATCCAGATATTTTACTTCAAGGATGCATACATAATTGCATATAAAGATCATGTAACCAAGTATCTTAAACACATGAGAATGAGCGAAAATCAAAAGAAACCATGAGATCAAAGGCACAAAATGATTTGATTATGGAGTTCACCCAGTGTGGGCTACATCTTCAGGCCTTGCTCAAAGTGGGGAGATCACTTCATTAAATGTTGCAAGATCATGATGAGTGCATGATACATTCTTTGTCATTACAAGGATAAATTCCCTCAACCAGAGTTACATGTCCCTCCACGAGACTTTCTCCTATAGGAACTCTTATTCATATGTGTCCTCCTTCAGCATGACAAGATAATAAATTCTCACATGGCGTGGCATACAAGTATCCTTCAACATAATGGTAACAATGATCTCAACAACAAAAACATCATCTCAGCAAAACAAAAGAAAGACATGGCATCATTGCTTCATATACCTCCATTTTTTGGAATGGTCTTAAAATTCAAAGCTTAACTACAGAAACAAACATCATTGTTGAATTCGTGGTGAAAAATCGTGTCAAACAACTATAAACTGGGCCCCTTTCTGACACTGTCAAAATCTGGACCCTCATGAATCTTGAAGATTTCCCTAAAGATTCCTTCCTAGAAATGGGCAAAGAATCCACTACTTTAATGGAAATTCTGAGTACACTACTGCGCTCCTTGCAAAATTTTGAGAAAAATGACTATAAAGTTGGCATCATTCTGCCTCTGTTAAAAATCAACCTTCAAGGGAATGTTTTAGATTCCTCAAGATTCTGTGAAGATACCTCACTGCTCACTGTCTAAAATTTTGCTGCTCAGATGAGGAAATGGACCACGCCATCAAACACCTGGCGAAATTCTGGTTCATTTGAGTATAAAGTTGACATGATTCCATCATTGTGAAAAATTCCCCTCTAGGGAATCTTTTAGATTCCTCACTGATTCTGCATTGAATATTCTGTGGAATATTCTAGGGAAGATTCTCGTCTCAAAAAATGTGCCCAGGTCGGGTCCCTCCAACGTGGTTCTGTTGCTTGGCGTGGTTCCTCTGAGGCTCGGTCTCTCGTTTGTTCTCTCTCCCCGATTGAATGACAAACATTGATTGCACCAAGAGGCTCATTCTACAGCCTAGTATGATGTGTAAGGATGTTCGTCCGTCATCAAAGTTGAAATTTGCTCATATCGGTTAAAGTAATATATATTTTTTAAATCTAAAAAAAAAAAAAAAAACATAAAAACATTTAAAATAATGTTGCCTCATAAAAAAAATTGCACGTGAAGAAATTGGATCCCTCTCAGCTCATGTTAGATTTGTATTTAAGATTGATTTATGCTGGCCTTTAAATATTTCTGATAACATATTTACCAACATAGTCTCGTTAGGTTGTTGGTAAACACGTCTGATTGGCTATATATGATTTTACCATACATATGGTTACAACATTTTGTATGTATGCCATTTTAATATGGATCAAACCATATTATAACAATTAACCATATTGTTTCATATATAATAACCACTTTTGATATTATATATAGATTTGGATATTATATGATTATTATATATATATATATATATATGGGAATTTGTTTAATATGGAATTTTTTTAATAATTATATTATTTTTTTCCTTTTTATAGGTAAGTAGCCAAGATGATGTCATGTTTAATAGATATGGGCTAGCCATATACCCCCTGGGTCCCACCTGCTAACTGGGATGCCATGTGGGACAATTTGTTTGCTTACTTTTTATAATCAAGCACATTACTTTATGGTAAAAAATAATAACCAATAGATTGTACTAGTAATAATTTATAAGTGCTCTTCGTTGCTTTTATTTACCTGAGTGTTAGGTTGGACGCAAGAAGGTTGTGAAGACGCCAAGCTTGTTCTATGTTCACCACAAATTGATAGTCGTGCTTGTAAGCAAGCTTAAAGTCTTCCTCTGTGGCAGCCTCATTGAATTGTGACCCCCGCAGTTTTGCATGAGAACATGAATTTTTCTCCTTTTGTGATATTAAATTAAAACTGTTAAGAATTTATAATTTGGATGCATTTATTTATTTATTTTCTATACAATTTTTGCGGCCAGTTTTGAGTAACCACCTAGGTCAACATGATGGTCCCCATGTTCGGATATTCTATCCATTGTGGCTTTGGATGTATCTAAGATCCTGTATTGACAATATTGAAAGACTTATTTAGATGTCGCAATGATGATAAAGCATCATAATTACATTATTAAAAGTGCCTCATGCCTTCCTAGTTCAGGTGGTGTCTTCCCTTGTTTTCAAAGCCCCTTCTCCTTTGCATCTTCCATGAGGGATTTCCACTCCCTCTTTGGAACTGTTGTTGGGTGCTCATAGTTAGGGTTCTTGTCCAAGTGAACCCTATATTGGTCTCGCAAATGTTTTATATATAAGCATTCATTCGAGGTAATTCCAATTTTGTTGAAGGTACCCCCCACCGAACAAGCCAACCATCTTGTTCATAAGTTCATCCTTCAACTTAGAACTTTGGGATTTGCAGTTTGTGTGGAATGGTGGGCCAAAATATTTCCAAGGTTAGGTCATATAAACGCCTATAGAATGCATTGGTTCCTACAAAACGATATTATCATTAGTTTAAAATAGTCACAATCTATAAGCTAATTTAAATTAGATTGTACTTAATATTTA
>APFE030688346.1:7082-81559 GCA_000404065.3 Pinus taeda
CCCGAGAAATCCTCATAGATGCTTTATGGATGTGGGGATTTTCCATTCCTTAATGGTTTTAATTTTTCTAGGGTCTACCTTAACACCTTCATGAGATACAATATGACCCAGATAGTCCACCTCTTGTACTTAAAAGATACATTTGGAGATTTTTGCATATAATTGTTTCTCCTCCAATAGTTTGAGCACCGTGTCAACATGTTAAACATGATCCTTCCAAGACCTTTTGTAGATTAGTATATCATCAAAAAATACTAACACAAATTTTCTAAGGAAGGGTTTGAGAAGGAATTCATCAAACCTTGAAATGTAGAAGGTGCATTGGTAAGGCCAAAAGGTATGACCAAAAATTCATAATGACCCTCATGAGTTCTAAATGTTGTTTTTGGAATGTGTTCAATCTTCATTCTAGTACCTCTTTCTAATGCCACCACTCTGATCGAAATTGGATTCTCCATGAAAGAGTTATGCCCCACCTCCCAATATGACCTGCTTATATACTTGTTCAGTAGATCGAACTCGTACAAAGTGCCACATGTTACTGTTTCGACCTTCAGACCTAAACACAATTCAAATAAAAGTATGGTCTATCCTCTTTATGTAGCTTCTTACTAAATTTCAATCTAATGCTTAGAGAGAAGGTTATGATGATATTCCCAAGGTCACCTGTTTAGAATGTAATTCAGGAGTCTGCAAAAACCCTAACTTCCTCAGATTATATCTCCGGAAATATAGTGAGACAAGATCTGAAATTCAGACCCAAGTGTCACCAAGATTTCTGCTCAAATATGTTTTAATTTCAGGGTCTGAACCTTCGTAGAAAAAACATTATAGAGAAACTTCCATGATGACATGTTTGAAGATAAATTCTGGAGCTTGAAAAAACCCTAACTTCCTCAGATCATAGCTCCGAAAATAGAGCGACAAAATATCGGCAATTTGGACCTGAGGTTCGAACCAATTTCTTCTCAAATGGGTTTTTTTTAGCTTCTGAAACTTCATAGTGAAAACATTATAGAGAAAATTCCACGATGACTTGTTTGGAGCAGCGAAACCCTAGAATCCAAAGCTTTAATACCAAATGTTATGAAACTAGCTCACAAAAAGATAGAAAAGATAGATCAATGACTTAGAAACTAGCCTCTTCGAGGGGGAAGCCTCCTTTACATTACACAAATGAATAATTCTTGGATGATACAAATGAAAAAACTCTATATATAGGAGTCTAAGTGGTCACAATATAACCAAAGTTGACCTAATAATAATAATATAAGGGCACAAAAATAACAATAAGGGATACAATGACAATAGAAATGGGGGAATCACTAGTATTATAGGGACCTAACATAAGCTATTTTAGAGTCCTAGTCAAGCTTTCAATATCTTACGAGTCCTTTTCTTTAGCCCTACTTGAAGAAGGTTGACACTTCCTACCAATTCCTTTGGAGTCCTTTGATTTATCAGCATCAATATTAACTCTAATAACATGCAAGTGTTTCTCAATGATTATTTCTTCTTCAAATTTTAGTGCCAATTTTTCCTTTGCAATCCTTTTAACGAATGAGGAAATGTTAGTTGGAAAGGAAGTTATATAATAATAAATAGTAATCAAATCATGTGCTCGCATGCCCGAGGGAAACTTGTTCAATATGCGGTTAAGATTTTGATTAAAATATTTCACTTTCTCCTTTTCCCCCATATTAATGTTTCCAAACTCTTTCAATAACATGGAAGGAATCTTTTCATCTTCAAATTTCTCAAGAAATAACTTCTTAAACTCCCTCCAACTTTGAACTGAATTAATAGGAAGACTATGGTACCATGTTGTTTCTCTACCTTCTAATGTAAAGTGAAAAATCCTACAAGAACCATCATCGTACCTTACATCTAACATTCATAGGTGCATGTACAAATCATCATTGTGATCTTATACCTTTGTATTCTTGTTTTGATCAAGCTTTGATAGCAAATTTTCTGGATGTCTGGGCATTTTATGAAGGTTTTCTAGAAGATGGAGAGGCCCTAGGGACATCTAATCTAGGTCCCAGTCAACCATGTATTCGTCTTTAGGTTAATCCTCATTTTGAGAATCTTATGAGCCTCCTCCTTAACTGTCTAAACCATTGTTGAACTCATAAGCATCGTCAAAAATAGCTGTCTTATTCCTACCCTTCATTAACAGGTGGAAGTGGATATTGTTGAACTATATCCTGGAAGGATTCTACTAACTCTTCAAGAGTGGGAAAAACAAATCTGCCATACTTGAAACTGATACACCGATATAATTCATTTCTTTCTTCTTCATATGATGTGAGATATTTTGAGCAATAGGTAGTAGACCGATAGCTTTCGAAAATCGACGGGTTATAGATTGAATTGCCTAGATTTTTTCATAGGTGACCTTGTATAACAAATCCAGACCAGACTGAGAAGACCCTCCTATTTCAGGAATTGAGGTTGGAATGGTGCTCTAAATGTTGATACCTTCTCCTGAAGATGAATTTTTAGGGTGTGTAGAGTTATCAGCCATAAAAAATGGTTTCCCTCCTTCTAGCACTATAATGTTGAAGATTTTGGATACCACCACCATATAGGGGATCTCCCTGATATGAGGTACCAATTAGACCTAACATCGTTTGGTGTAGGAGTCCCATCTGGAATACAACCTGAATGTCGTTTACTTAAAGATATGCCTTGGCTTCAGCTGCTAGCATGAGAGAGAAGGGAACATGTGCTTTTGGGTGAGCAAGAAAGTGTGCCTTGTGAGCCTCTAAGAGAGAAGTAATAGTAATACCTTAAAGGAGACACACATAGATGAGAAAGAATCATCTAACATCAAGTGAAATAGTTCACATAGATGTGATGATCATTAAAATTGTTACAACACATTTCCCATAAGTTAAGCACTAAATTCACCAAAATAGTTCAATTACTCTAGTACATGTGAAAGCGAACATGAATCATCAACATTAACAGAATAGTCTTAGAAACATCCACAATCCATGTGTGAAAATGTGTTGGCCTGAAAGGCTTGTATATTAAGAAAAATTTCCAAGATACATAAATATAATGAATATCCCTAGCTCCAATAGTGGAGTGTTAGAGCCACTACTTGCTCCCAAAAAGTTCTAAGAGAAGAGGATAGAAAAACTAAGAGAAGATGAGAAAATCCCTCTTATACTCACTATGATAAAGAAGGCCATGATGAGGAGAATTACTGGAAACTACATCCAAAATTGAGACCTAAGAGGGAAAACAAAAAATGGAAGCAGTATACAATTGCAACAGTGCAACAAGACCAATAATTTGGATCTGAGGATGATGAGAAGATCACAGTTGCAAGATTTGCATGTGGTGGACCAATTGACTTGGGATTAGACTCAGTTGACAAAATGAAGATCGCAATTCTTGGGGTTGCAGTGCATGGACTCGTCGACTTGGGTTCTAATTCCGACGATGAGACAAAGATTTTAGTAGATATTGTACTAAATATTAAAATGGCACCCGATGTGACATGGCTCCAAGAACTATAAGAAATCAGCCAAAGCATCCAGGCAGAGAATGTTGAACTAAGGAGAATCCTACAAGAAGTAGAAAAAGTGAAAAAAAGGTTGCAACATGAGTTACAAGCCAAGGAGGAGGCCTTGGACAAGTTGCATCATAACAAGCCTAAGGTAAAAAGTGATTCTTCAATTTCATGTACTTTTTATGATGATGAATTCGCTTCTTTTAAGCGACATACTATAGGAATTGGATTAAAATTGTTGAAGAAAATGGGGTATCAAGAAAAAGGCCTCGACATTAATGGCCAAGGCATTGTGAACCCCATCAAGGTGGATGAATTGCCTCATTATGTAGGAATTAGATATGTTAGAAAGGAAGTCGAGGATGCTCCAAGACAGCCAGTGATAGACAATAACAATAAGGGGAATACACTAGTATTATAGGTACCTAACATGCCCCTCCCCTTGAAAAAAATGTTTTCCTTAATGCTTAAGTAGTTCCATATGCTTCTATATAAACTTCTCATCCTCCCATGTGGAATATTCAGTAGGTAAGTTCTTCCACTTAATGAGATACTCTAAAATTAATCGATTATGTAGTTGTCAGGTTCTTGTTTCCGTGACTTCTTTAGGCTCAAATATGATTTTTCCTTCTTTGTCTAGTTTTGGTAACACTGTTTAAAATGGAATCTTGTCATTTATAACCTTATTTAAGAATGAAACATGGAAAACTACTTATACTCTGGAAGATGCAGGAAAATCCAATTTGTTTTCCATAGTACCAATATTTTGTAAAATCGTTTCGAGACCACAGTACTTGGGTGATAAATTATTGTCTTTCTTAGCTTTCTTGAGGGACATTTTTTTTGTACAGTTGTAGCCGTAAAAGTACCTAGTCACCTAGATCAAAACTTCTTTCACTGCGAGGTTGATCTTCTTGTTATTTCCTTAGATTTTACACTGGAGTGAGGCTATCCTTTAAGAGGTGAAGAACTTGTTGTTGATGCTCGATGTGATCTTCCACTTCTTGAACCTTATAATTTTCTCTTAAATATGATGTAATGGATGGTGGATGATATCCATAAAGTGCCATAAATGGGGTATTTTTTGTCGCAGTATGGAAGGAAGTATTTGTTATAGCTCCAAATCTCACCCTTGATATTTATGATGCTGCATTTATGGCCTAGGGAAACCCCTCCTTCCAGACTTGGTCCAAATACTTAAAAAACAATGTTTTATTCCCTGTACGTGACATTTCCCTGAGCTAAATGCGTGTGTACATGGGTTAGTGTATACCCAACCCGCGTATATGTCTTAAAACACTTTAAAAAATTAAATCTCCTTAATTTCGGGAAGAGATCACAGGTTTTACCTATTGATTACCTATTAGTGTATGTGGCCCAACTGTTCCCAACGAATTCCCAACTAAAAAACTAATTTGGGAGAAGTATAAAAAGGCTTCAATGGGAAGGCCTAAAGGAGGAGAAAAGAGAGAGAATTACTCTGCGGAGACTATCCCTGATCAAGTCTGAAGATCCTTGTGCTTCTAGCACTTCCCCCACTACAGAAACCCCTTGTTTCCCTGAGCTATGATGTCATTTCACTAGTTGAGATATCTTTGTGTGAGTCATGGAAGGAGCCTTTTGAAGACTTGGGATTGGATGGACCGGAAGGATGGTTCCACTTGGAGCCAGCAAGAGAAAGATTCAGGTTATATCATTCCTTGCTTTGTGTTAGTTATCTGAAATAAAGAAACATTTGTTTGATTCCCAAAATCAATCTTCTTTATGCATATGAAGTTATTGTTATGGTTTACATATGAATAATTGTTTCAATGTTTAATTAACCATCTCTCAATAAGTTATGAAGTTGATTTCTATATCATACTTTGTCCATATATTGTTATGCTTCTTTGAATTGTTTGTTTTGTAGGTTCAAGGATCGAGAGGAACTCCAAGAGGGTTTGAACACTGGTTGGATCTACCTGAACAAAGGACCCCCAGGTGCACCTCTCGTCACTTAGTTTTCTTATTTAAATATCATGGCTGTGTGGAATTCGTGTTTTTTACTGTAGATAAGCCCCGCTCTGCTAGGTTGTTGACCCAAAACCCTAGGGGACTTTTTCCCTCAATAGAATTGGCAACTCGGTTGGGGACAACAGTATTGTTGTTCCTAGTTTGGGTTAATTTAAGCCAATCAGGGCTCAGCCACTGATTGTCTTGCTGTAACTGATTTGTCTGTTCTTGTAGGAACTCAGACTTTAAATCTGAGCAGTTTATTCAGACCTCTTTTTGCTTTTTCTTGTGAACTGTTATGTACACAATTTTGTCAGGTTACAGTAGCATATGGACGCAAGTTTCCCCATACGAACCCGCGTATACACAGGTTTCTTTGGGCTGAATTGCATATACACGCAATTGTGTATTGACACAGTCGCATATGCCCTAATTTTCCAAGATTTTCTCAAGTCTTTCTGTTTCAAAAGATTTGTTTGCTGGTTTGAGTATTTTCTGAGCAATCAAGTTTTGTTATCAGTCTTTTATTTTGCAGCAAGTTAACAGTTTCAAATTCTCTCTTGTTGTGGAACGTTTCGGTCTTCTTTTGTTTTGTTGCAAGTGTCATCATTTGTGTTTGAGCACACGATATCTCTTTCTAGGAATCTTGGCTATTCTGATCTTCCAGAGCAGAAGGATTGGTTTCAATCTTTGTGACAAACTTTATCTTTGTGATCTTCTTGCTTTGTGTCAAAACTACATCTTGTGGCCATTTGCTTTTCTCTCTTTTTGAAAATTGTTGGTTGAGAAAGTTGTCTTTTTTGGTCTTTTGATCATTGTCTCCAAGCTCTTTTTGTTGCTTTTTGGTAGTTCAAAGATTCTTGAAACACCTATTTTGTTGAGTTTTCGCCCATATTGAGTTGATAACTTGCAAAGTTTTTTTGTTGCCTATTTTTCAGTCTCTAAGTCTTCAATAATATTTGGAGCACTTTTGAAAAGTTGTTTTTCTTGCTTTTGTGAAAAAGAAAACTCCCTAAAAACTTGGTTTTTGCTTTCTTTTGCCTTGTTTTAATTTGGTTTCTTTTTGTGAGTGAAAGTTCTTTTTGTTTGTCTTAAGATTTGCTTTTAGTATTTGGATGAAAATGAGAATTAGGAACTTTTATTCTATCTAAACATCAAGGTGGCTAATTAGAAGCGATAAACAATTTTCTTTCATTCTTTGCTTTAGAGTAATCTTAAGTTTTTGCATCAACATATACTCATTGCATTAGTGTAGTTTGTGCATCTTTTAGGGCATCCATAGTTTTTGTTAGTTTTTGTGAGTGTGAAGCTTGTTGAAAGAAAAGAAAAGAGAAATTTATTACTTTCTTAGAAGTTCCTTAGAACCTGGTAGAAATTTCTTTCATCGAAGAACAAAACAAGTGAATTTGCATATAGTTTGGTTTTTATTAATTTCTTTTGTGTCGAAGAACACCATAAGTTTCACTTTCGTTTATCCCTTGACTTAAGAACAACCCATTTAAAAACAAGCGCTAACTAAAATATATTAGAACTTTTTTATATTGTCAATTTAGACACACCAACAAGTTTTAGGATATTTAGGGCCTTGGATTAGGTGTGTGGAGAGTAAACTCTCCAAGGCCACTTTAAACTATCAAACATAGAAGTTTGAATAACAAGTGCAAATCCAATAGTATTAGGGAGACTAGGAAAGCTCCAGATCTGGGTGTTAAGCACGAGGGTTTTTGAAGATAAGGAAGAGAGATACCCCCTCTCCTACTTGTTGGATCTTACCTCAAGACTATTCCACCTGGATTCTGACACGATTTGGTAGCATTAGTTGCTTATCCTAGGGATCTACACAGGTGGCTGCGGAGGGGAATCCCATGGCGCCTAAGGTCGATGTTGTATCACTCTCAGCAGTACTTCTAGAGGGCACCCTTGTGAAGCTTGGGGCTTACACCAGCATAGGTTGTTGTTTGGAGGTCAGCGTAACTTCCTCTAATAGCTTCGCTGGTAGGCCTAGGCCTTCATTATCCCAGACTATCTTCGGAAGGTCCCTACTTCACTTTCTTGTATTTTTGCATCTGGTCCTAATCACCCGGAGTGGAAATACTTGAAAGTTGTTTGACTGGCTAATTTCTTTTAGGGACATTTTTAGTGTGTGCTCTATGCTCCTAGTGGACCTAGCCTTCATTTTTCTTGAGTCTTTAATTAGATATTAAGAAATAATTCAAAGTCACTAACACATCGCTTAGACAGTCTTGTAGAATTCGTAGTCTTTCACCACCAAGATTAGAGCCTTCTCCTAGAAGGCGCAGGGGCAATACTACTAGTGGTTTTCACCCCATGGCAGTCGACGCATCAGGGATTGATCCTCCACTTGGGGGCATTTGTGTACAAGATAGGCCTGGTACTACCACAGAGCCAAAGAGGAACACTCCAGTTCTTTCTCGAGTCCTCTTCCAATCGGAAGATAATATTGAGGTCGAAGAACTCTCAGAGCTGTTAGCGGCTTCGAATTTTCCTCTGCCTTATAATCATCCAAATGTAGTATTATACATTGGGACTCTGACACATAGACCTTCAAGTCCAGGTCACATCACACACATCCCTTCGATGACCACTGCTGGGAGCATGGCATCCACCGCGAGTGCTACAGGTATGCAGACTCCTATATCAGTACAAGGGGGAGGAACCATTTACATCCCTTCTACATATTTATTTGGGTCTATTGCTAGCACATCCTTGTTTGGGTCTACTTCCATTCTGTCAATGAGTGGAAGCTCCCAAGCGCATGCATCCAGTTTTGGATCCTTCCCTTTTGGCATGCCTTCTCTAAGCATTCCTTCAGGTCCATTAAGTGTACCATTAACTGCCTCCACATCCATGATGAGTGGATTGACATATTTTCAGGATTTTCCTTTTGGAAGTCGTCATATACCACATTCCAACCCGATGATAGGATCTATGACTTTCTCTTCTATAGGTCAAGGTAGTAATCCCTTTCAAGGTTGGACTAACCCTGCAGTTAGTGGCATAGGAACTGGGAATCTGTTTTTCGGCCAACAAGGGAATAGGTCGTACTCCACAGTTAGTTCATTTCGATGTGTTCCTCCCTTAGCTACTGCTTGGAACCCTTACCAAGGGTTGTCCACACGTTATAATAATTTGTTAGGGGGAACTTCACTGATTATGGAGGTGTTTTGGCGGGAGTTGGTCAAACTTCGAGTTTTGCTGGACCACAAGGGTCACCTTTTGGTTTAGCAGGTTCTGCTAGTTACTTCAGTTAGCCTGGTGCATTTCAAGATCCAGGCCAATATTTTCAGAACTTTGGGAACTCCGCCCAATCTGGGTGGAATACCCAAGGTCCTCCTAGTCCTCCTTTTCTGGCAATGCTGAATTTTCCACATCTCGCAAAATTGACAAATGATCCAATCAGTTACAATCTAGCCTGGCCTTCGACCCCAACCAAACATCCATCGGATATTCCAAAGTTCGAGGGGAAGGGCAGTGAAGACCCAAGCGACCATATAACCAAATTCCATTTGTGGTGCTCATCAAACTCCCTCATTGATGATTCGATTAGGTTGAGACTATTTCAATGTACCTTAATTGGCAATATGGCCAAGTGGTATATAGAGTTTCCAGGGGGCAGATTTACATCTTTCACCAATTTGGCTAACATTTTCCTAAACCATTTCTAGTTTCTCATCCGTTATGATGCCGGAACTAAACTTCTGGCCAATTTCTGCCAGGATACGACAACTCACATTTTTTATCATATTCAGGAATGGAGACGAAGAAAGAGGCTCATTAAAGTTGAAATTCCTCCTTAATACCGTCTCGAATGATTTTTGAAATCGTTACAACCTGAGATCTCCAAGGATGTCTCTTTGTCCAGAGTCTATTCTAAAGAACAAGCTATTTTTCAGGCCCAATAGTTAGAATTGATTTATTCTCAGTCTGGGATTCTTCAGAAAATCTTGCCTGATGCTCCTGGGACTAAGGTTGATATAGCCAAATCAAAGCCAGGTCCCCATGTGGACGGTATTGTTGGATCGATTAATGTGAATGCAGTGAACCTTCTGAGTCAATTGCAGCAGTTGTCTATACAAAGTGCTTCTTCCAATCAGGTTGCACTGTCCACTACCCCACCCTCTCAACCTTCTTCCATAAACATCGTTCAGGCTTCTTACTCCAAAGGAAATCAAAATTCCAATGGGAAGAAGAAGGGACGGGGTAAAAAGAAAAATCAAGATGGGAAGGGTAATGCAAACAAACCCGGAAATAATGTTGGTGAGGGTGGAAAAGATTCTAAGAAGAAAGTTAAGTTTCCATGCAAGCTATGAATTGGGGACCATTTGACTCATCTCTACCCAAAAATTCAAGATGCTCAGTGCTTGTTAGTGCAGCAAGGGTCTTCTAGATCCTAGGCTGTCTTAACTAACCCTTTCCCCCAAGGGCAGCAGTTACTTGCTGACGTGAATTCAAACCCTGGTACCTCTGCAGGGGGCAACCAGGAGGGGGACCATTCCTCAAATGTTTTCATGATGGGTTCTCACGTCAATGTGGCCACACGGTCATGTGATTGTGGTGAAGTTGAAACATCCAAGGACAAATCTTCTCCCGCAAATATGGATCCACTTCATGTCGAGCGACCCTCTGTCGAGTTTATACCTCAAATACCAAAAGGTTCTGTCAAACGCACGACTATCAACCCTAATTCTAGGGAAGCTCAGAATTACTCCATTGTGGAGTATCTGGCTCAAAGTCCATGCACTATGTCTACTTTAGAGGTACTCCAGTCATGTCCAACTCAACGAAGTGCTTTGCTTTCGGTGATAGGGGCAATTGATCCAAACAATTCCTTAGTGCTCACTTTTGACATGCTCAATGTCAAAAAGAGACTCCCTCATCACATGGACTTTTAGATAAAGTCTACTTACAAGAAAACTAACAGTTTTTGAACCATTATTGATGAAGGAGCTTCCACGTGTGTCATGTCGATGTCATGTTGGAAGGCCATTCAATCGCCTTCAGCTATTCCTTCACCCACACTCTTGACAACATTTGATGGTCATTCTCATAAGCCACATGGGATTATCCCTATGTTTCCTATATGTGTTGGAGGGAAGTTTGTTAACATCGAAGTAGAAATCTTCGATTCCAACCTAGATTACAATCTCCTCTTGGGACAAAATTGGATTTATGAAATGGATGCCATTGTTTCGACTCTATTTCGAGTCCTTTGTTTTCCTCATGAGGGGAAAATTGTTAAGGTTGATCAATTGGATTATTCTCCAGTTGACCCTCGAGAAAATTCATATTCTATTGTTCTGTTGGTGGATAACCCTTGTCAACCTACTAAGAATCTAGGAGTTGGGATGTATTCTTCATTGATGGGTACATTTTATTTTCTCGCTCCTATAGCTAGAATCAATGTCATTTCATCCTCCAAAGAGTCTTCACAGGAAGAGTTCTTACGTACTCGTTATTTTTCAGATCCTTGGACCTTGCCTTCGCCTACTACCACATTAGATGAAGGGTAAGTGGGTAGAATGGCATTCCCCATGTCTGCGGCAAAGCTTAGATATCAGTCTATCGTGAACTCTGCAGATGACCATCCTACTCCTTTTTCAGAGGAAGAGTTAGATGGTGATGTGGCCCCAGCTTGGACCCTTGACTCTACTTTTGCTATATATTTCTTAGATATGGTTTTACCATCGGAGAAAGAAATCTTAGAAGCAATGATGGGTGTAGATCGACCTTGTAAATACTTACACCATCATTCATACTTTCTTCCCCCATCACGACAAGTCGAGTCTAGGTTTTCTAATCTGCTTACTAGCGATGTTTGTGTGGTTTCAAACCCTTTGGATCCAACACACATTCGTGCTGAAGGTAACATGTCAGTCATTTCAAAAACCGTACCAATAAACATCTCTAGGAACCCTAGTGTGATAGAAAATGTCTTCATCGGAGCCGAGTGTTCCCCTGAAGAGATTCAAATTTACACCAACCTCTTCAAAGAGTTTTGAGATCTATTTGCGTGGTCTTATGAAGAAATTCCTGATATTGATCCATCCATCATTCAGCATGAGATCAAGATGTATGAAAATGCTAAGCCGATTCATCAGAAGCTTCAATCGGTCAATCCTAGGAAAGCAGCAGCTATTAAAGCTGAAGTAGAAAAGCTGCTCAAGGCGGGTTTCATATACCCCATTCCCCTAATAGATTGGGTTTCTAATCCAGTCCCAGTTGATAAAAACAAGGAATTATCCGTGTATGCATTGACTTTAGGGATTTGAACAAAGCCTATCTGAAAGATAATTACCCCACACCATTAATTAATCAGATAATTGATGAATGTGTGGGTAATGAGCATTTTTTCTTCATGGATGGATTCTCCAGTTATAATCAAATATCTATCCATCTAGAAGACCAGCATAAGACAACGTTCATATGTCCCTGGGGTAGCTTTACATACAAAAATATGCCTTTTGGTCTTAAAAATGTTGGAGTGATGTTTCAGCAGGCCATTTCATATGCTTTCCATGACATCAAACATGTCATCGAAGCATACTTAGATGATTTAGCTGCTCATTCTTGAAAGACAATCGATCATCCTGGTCACCTTCGATTGGTTTTCGAATGATGTCATTTTTACAAGATACATTTGAATCCAAATAAATGCATTTTCATGGTTACATCAGGTCAATTTTTAGGTTTCATTGTGTCAACTAAAGGGATTCGAGTTGATCCCTTCAAGGTGGAGGAAATAGTTCAGTTGCCTCCCCCGTCTTCCATTAGACAACTTCAAAGTCTTCAGGGGAAGGTAAATTGAGATGGTTTATAGCAAACTATGTTGAGATAACAAAAGGGTTTATGCATTTTCTTAGGAAAGGAGTTCCATTTCTATGGGACGACTTCGCACAACGATCTTTTGATGCCCTGAAGCAGGCATTGATATCTGCCCTACTTTTGAGTCCGCCGGAATATGGTAGATATTTCCTTTTATATCTTGCAGCTGTAGAATCAACCATGGGTATGGTTCTATTTCAGGAAGATGATGCTCTCACAGAGCATGTAATTTACTACTTGATTCGAGGCTTGGTAGGCCCTGAACTATGCTATTTTCCAGTTGAGAAATTAGCCTTGGTAGTTGTCCATGCTGTCCAGTGGCTTCGCCATTACATTCTGCTACGCAAAAATTTGTCTTAGCAGTGGTCAATCCTTTCCAATTTTTCCTCAGTAGGCGAGTGATTGGGGGAAATACAATCGATGGATTGTTAGTTTACAAGAATTCGATCTCGAGTTCTTGTCGGCCAAGTCTAAGAAATCATTACTTTTTGCAGAATTAATTTCTGAGCTGCCTTGTGGACAGGATATTGTTTATGAGGAAAGTTTTCCCGACGAACATTTGTTCCTCATCTCTTCACAAGATCCCTGATATGGAGATATTATAATCTATCTCCAAACTTCGAAGTTTCCTCCTACTGCCTCCAAGGATGAACGTCAAAAATTACATCACCTAGCTAAGAACTATGTGATCATTGCTAATACATTATATCACCGAGGGGTTGATTCAATCCTTAGGCATTGTTTAACATTAGAGGAAGCGGAGTCTGTCCTCAATGATTGTCACAGTGGAGCTTGTGGTAGTCATCTTTCAGGGCTTTCTAGATCCCAACGCATCCTTCGTGCCAACTACTTTTGGCCTTTGCTCTTCAAAGATCAAACATTGCGACCCTTGTCAAGTCTATACTCAGAAGATGCGTGTGCATCTAGCTCCTCTTTTCCCTGTTGTCACTGTTGGTCCTTTTACTAAGTGGGGTATTGATTTTACTACTTGTAATCCGCCTTCAGCAGCGAATCACAAGTACATTATAGTGGTCGTAGACTACTTCACAAAGTGGGCTAAGGCCATGCCCACTTATAAAAATGACAGTGAAATAGTGGCATTGTTCCTCTTCAATTAGATCATTTCATGGTTCGATATCCTGAGAGAGATTTTCATTGATCATGGAAATCATTTCCAGAACCAACTAATGTCCGAATTGGCACTTAAATTGGGCTTCCGATAGGAGCATTCATCTTCGTATTATCCTCAGGCCACTGGCTAAGTAGAAGCCATGAATAAGTCCCTCAAAACGATCTTGCAGAGGAAAATCGATAAATTGGCATCTCATGTTGTATCCGGCTCTCTGGGCGTACGGAACTTTAGTAAAAACTACTACTGGTTTTCCACCTTTTCAGTTAGTTTACGGGCTGGAATCTATCTTTCTTGTTGAATGTGAAATTCCATCTCTTAAGTTAGTTGTTGAGCTCCTTCTAGAGACCTCTAGTCTCGTAGAGCGCCTCCTTCATTTGGAAAATCTCGATGAGTAGCGTCGAGATGTCTCCACAATCAATGAGGCTCATAAGAAAAGGGTTAAAACTCAGTATGATAAAGCTAACCGTCCTCGAGTCTTTTCTGAAGGCGACTTTGTCTTGGTCTATGACCAAGATAAAGATGCCTTGGGGGAAGGAAAATTCAAGTCTATGTGGTATGGTCCCTTTATAGTGAAACAAGTTTTAGAAAAAGGGGCTTATGAATTAGTCAATTTTGAAGGGAACAAATTGGCAGAGCCCCGAAACGGGCTCTACCTTAAGAAGTACTTTTCTTAAGTAGAAGATAGGTAATGGCTTCTTTGTATATTTTGTATTTTTGTACATATCTCATAGGTAGTTTTTTATATCAACACTTTTTGATCTGCTGTGGTAGGTATTGATGGATGATCTGGTCTATTTTGGATTCTCCAATGGTGCTAGTCAGCACACTCGGAACCTTGCTTCCGCAACTTGGGTGATCTACTATCCAACTGGTCAGTTGATGGTGTTAAGGGGAGTGTGCATTAGTCCTGCATCAAATAATATGGATGAGTATACTTCCGTCATTAATTTACTATCTGAATTTATTTCTTATGGAATCGATTCATTGGTAGTCTATCTTGATTCACAACTAATAGTGTCACAATTGAATAACATTTATCAGGTTAGGGATCCATGTTTATATCGCCAATATTTAAGGGTGAGGTTGTTGCAAAGATGATTTACTTACATTACTTATTTTCACATTCCAAGATCTCATAATTGGTTAGCAGATTCTATTTCTAATCAAGCTTTAAATTTGCACATCATTCATTCATCAGGATAAAATCAAGCATCAAAAAGTCGAAACTATATATATATATATATATTATATTATATATATATATTTATATATATATATATATATATATCATAAAACATCCTAAATGTATATGTGTGTCCAAAATAATATACAAAAATTGGGACTCAAATTCCCATAATCATATCCAGACTATCTATGACTTGACTCAGGATGAGTAGCCAAGTATGCGACTACAGCCTTAGCCACATGCCTAAGAGTCTGAACCTAGTCCTGTGGCATTCCAACCACGCAACGTTGCTTGTCTATAGGGAGATACTCTACCGCTGCCATCAGTATTCGGTGAGTTAATGACACCAAGTTCCGCTGAAGTGTGTATAGGACCCACTCTGTATTGGCAGCCACCTCTTCAGCACCTCGGCTGCGACGTCCATGTTGTGGGAAACCATCTAATTGTACTGGCCCAATATCTGAAATATGATCATTACATTAATCATCTGAATCCCATCAAAAATATTTTTCAAGTTCATTTTCATTTTTGAAAAATCAGAAAATCAAAAATATTTGTTACCTATAACGCCCCATGCTGCGGCTGGTGGTAATGCTAGATCAGGATGTCCCCAGAAGTCCAAGCCGGCATAGGGGTAATCATCCACCGTGATAATTTGTTGCTCCCACTAGGAGAAGAAATCATCATCGAAAGTTGTCTGTGGTATGTCCCCACCTCCTATTCATTTCATCAGATCAGCCCAGCTACCCATCCATGGATCTCGTGGGCTACTGATCAGAACTGGTACTCTAGGGTGTAGCGCTTGGACCTTCTCGAAAAAGAAGGAGCACAGAATGGTCCCATACCCAAAGTTTTTGGTCTGACCCTTTTTTATAATGATATTTGGCTCTTCAAGTTGGTGAGAAGAGGAGTACACCAATCAAATATTTTGGTGAGACAATCTACAACCAAACTCAAGGCAAGTCGTGAAGTCTAGTGTAAGGAGGCTAATCCATTCACTCTGGCTATAGTGAATAGGATGATCCTCAATGACAAAGTCTCTACGTGCTTGATTGGAATTTGGCTTCCAATCTTTTCTGGATGGCCCGAGAATATATATGCTCATAGTCCTTGATAGAAAGGCTACCTCGTGATCGGCCTGTAGAATGTACTACCTCTCCCCTCCAGGAAAGGCTTGTGATAAAATAGATATCCTCAATCTCTATCCTTAGTGGCATTTGATCAATCATGAATGGGTCATCCTCGACTCTCCAGTAGTGAATGAGCATTTCGAGCAAGCAAGTATTTTCCTTCATATTTGGCATTTTGAAAAAATTTAGCAGACCGCATCCTCTTAAGGCATCCAAGGCCTGTTGATCGTTCATAACCTCATCATCAACAATGGCATGCTCCTTTTCCCTCTAGGTAATTGTCATCCTGAGAAAAAAACAATTTTAGACCGTTAGTTTTTTGTTTTGAAATTAAAACGGCATATACGCAGGTCTATTTTATGCACAGTCATGTCTAGGGCCTGCACATACACAGGTTGCATATAGCCAACCACGTATACACCACGAAATTTTTTTTGACATAAATTAACCAGTGAAACTTTAATTAAAATTCTTAAAAACAATTACAAATTGATGCAAGACAAGTTTGGGGGTTACCTGGTGATTTTGGGAAGATTTGAACAGTCAGATTTGGCAAAAGGCAAGCTTGTTTCTTTTTCTCCACTCCTTGTGCTCTCAGCTCAAATGGTAACAGTGGTGAGTCAAAAAACTATTTTATAAGGTTTGAAAATGTCAAATTTTTTCAAAACTTGATTTTGTTTTTTCTCATGTAACTTTTAAGTTAGGAGCTTGGAATGTTGAGAATGGATTGTTTTTCAAGACATTTTGGACGCTTTTTCGATAATTTCGAGTCAGTTCCATGACTGCTGACCCGTCATGGCAGGTATCATTTTCTCACTGGCATATAGGTTAGGGAAGCCATTTTTCCGTTGCATTTGCATACTAGCCTCCATTTCTCGATACACTTGCCATAGGGTCGATCCCATCGTGTTATGGTTCGTAAACAATCTTCACTCGCCAATTTTTTAAACCATGGCATGATGGTAGAACCATCCTTTTCATGGGCATCGTAGTTGGTACCTCACTGACATTTGTTTCCCATGCTGCTTTGATTTGAGTAGGCTCAGGAGTCCTTTGTAGTCCCGCCATGACTTATGTGATGAAGACTCATTCCTCTTTTCTTCTTCGTTTCATTCTAGCCTTGTACCTTAGAGGCTCCTTTGTGTTGAGTTGTACTACTGCATTGCATTTTGACCATTTGCACCTTTTGGCATTGAGCCAGCTTCACTTGGACTCGTGTTTAAGCCACCTTTTGACCATGTCATCCATAAAATCAAACTTGCAATCCCTTAGCTTCTGCAACTCGACACCCTATGACCCGTGGAAGGAACATACCTTTGAGTGACTTTGACCAGTTTTCGCTTCCCTGCACTGAGCATAGGATTGTTCCAATCCTAGGAACTAGATCATCTGCTTCACCGACACTCATTCTTTCCACTGTACTATAGCATTCTTTTATTCTTTTTCCAACTTAAAGAAAAAGACAAAAAAATATATATTCCAAAAAAAAGAGCGAGAACGGGACAATATTTCCATTTATTGTTGGCAGCTAGAGTCTGTGTCGCCCTTGAACAAAGCACTCAAAAGAAATTCTCTCCTCCATTTGGGTGAGATTTAGTTTGATTTAGGTACGCCTTAACCTTGTTATTGAGTCAGTTCTCCTCCGATTGGTTATCTCTTCCAATCATATGGAGAGTTCGTTCATGCCTCCTTCATGACGAACTTATACAGAGTCATCATATGCTGCCACATGGTCATCATTGAGTTATTCTTTTGTTCAAGGGAAGTTAGCCTAAGTCAGCCTCTCTACGGTGTCTCTTGACTCATTTTTCAGTCGACCATCCCTGATTGTCAGTGTCTTGTCTATCATCACATCAGTTATATTGGTCCTTTAGTCGTGCCAATTTGATAAGGTCTCCATTGACTTCTTGCTGCCAGGTCTTGTCCTTATCGATGACGACATCTTGCTCTGAGGACAGGCCTAGAGCCGCAGTCTAGCCCTATTTTCATTATTGATAGGTCACCTTGTGCTCAGTATCGATCAGTATCATGGGTCTTTGACTGAGTTGTTTTCCTTGTGTTCGACATCATCTTACATTATCACACATTGGGATTCATGTAGTACCTTGGATTCCATTTGACCCTATTGGTGGATACCTCGCCTTTATGTCATCTTTCATTATTGGTTTCTTTAGAGGGTTCCTGTCATGCACTAGCCACATTTTGTGTACGCCGGAAACGTGCTTCGGTTGGGTTACTACATCTTTTTCGTCCAATTCCTTCCACAATATTGGCTTGTAGGTTACACTCATGCTAGATTGATGAAGGATGCCTTAATGCCTTCCTTCCAGCAGATCTTTCCCCATCAACTATGACTTATTGCTCTGGGGCAAAGGTCTAGAGTCCATTTGGTAGTACCTTGGGGTTTGTAGTCATTAGTGGTAGATCCTTCGCTATCGACAGTGGGAAATCATCATTGTCTCCTAATCAATAGATTCTTCCAAGTGTTTGACTTCAAATCATTTATTCACACTTGTTAGATTGTACTGGGTACCTTGACTCTCATTATCATTATCTATGAGTAGTCTTGTGTTTTTTAATGGTATACATCAATGACCGGTAATCAAATGATTTCTCACATGGTCGACTTCAGCTCATTTATTCCCATTGTGTAGAAATGTACCACGGTGGCCGGTGAAGACCTCGAATTGCATCATCATTCATTGGTTCACTTGACAGTTGCTTCTGTTGCTACTAGTTGATACCATTCCACCTTATATGTTGCAGTCATTCATGGCGACATTTTATATGCTGGCACTCGAGTTTGTAGTGTAGTACCATCTTATTCCATCATGTTCATTTGGTACTATTTGGATCAGTGTTTGGTATCCGTGATCAGCTTCATCCTTCAGCATCATTGACAGTCTTATATGTGATATTCAGACATGTACTTGTTTGATCGTGATCAGATGATCCATTATGTATTTCCAGTCTTTTATACTTGTATACTTAGTGGATCCGCTTGTACTTGATATGCAAACATGCTTTACTTTCTCTGAGCATGGGTATGCCTGCCTCAGACAGTGTTTCTTTCTGATCTCCTTTTATGGCTTGGCAAGCTAAAATCTGGTGAAGTCCTTCTCAATTTTTGACAGGTTTCCTTTCCATGTACTTAATAAATTTCGGCCATCATGTACCCCTTCTGACCTCATATATTAGGGGGCATCTATTATAGCTCAAAATCTCACCCTTGATATTTGTGATGCTGCATTTATGGGCTAGGGCAACCCCTCCTTCCAGACGGTCCAAATACTTAAAAAACAATGTTTTATTCCCTGTACGCGACATTGCCCTGAGCTAAACGCTTGTGTACGCGGGTCAGTGTATACCCAACCCGCGTATATGTCTTAAAACACTTAAAAAAATCAAATCTCCTTAGTTTCAGGTGGAGATTACTGGTTTTACCTGTTGATTACCTATTAGTGCCCGTGGCCCAACTGTTCGCAATGAATTCCCAACTAAAAAACTATTTTGGGATAAGTATAAAAAGGCTTCAATGGGAAGGCCTAAAGGAGGAGAGAAGAGAGAGAATTACTCAACGGAGATTACCCCTGATCAAATCTGAAGATCCTTGTGCTTCCAACACTTCCCCCACTACAGGAAACCCTTGTTTCCTTTAGCTATGATGTCATTTCACTAGTTGAGATATCTTTGTGTGAGTCATGGAAGGAGCCTTTTGAAGACTTGGGATTGGACGGACCTGGAGGATGGTTCCGCTTGGAATCAACAAGAGGAAGATTCAGATGATAGCATTCCTTGCTTTGTTTTAGTTATATGCAATAAAGAAACATTTGTCTTGTTCCTGAGATCAATCTTCTTTATGCATATGATGTTATTGTTATGGTTTACATATGAATAATTGTTTCAACGTATAATTAACCATCTCTCAATAAGTTATGAATTTTATTTCAATATGATACTTTGTCCATATATTTCTATGCTTCTTTGAATTGGATTTTTTGCAGGTTCAAGGATCGAGAGGAACTCCAAGAGGGTTTGAACCCTAGCTAGATCTACCCAAACAAAGGACCCCCAGGTGCACCTCTCATCGCATAGTTTGCTTATTTAAGTATCATGGTTGTGTGGAATGCTTGGTTTTTACTATAGATAACCACCGCTCTGCTAGGGTGTTGATCCAAAACCCTAGGGGACTTTGTCCCTCAACATTATTATACCATCATTTAGCTAGAGGTAACCACTTGACCCACTGTATTTGTTTATCAGATACAAAGAAATGGAGATATCCTTCCAAACATTTGTTAACTAACTCAATTTTCCCATTATATTGAGGATGATAAGATGAGCTATGAGCTAATTGAGTACCAAGACAATAAAATAATTTTGTCCAAAAGAAATCCAGTGAAAACGGGATCTATGTAACTTAAAATAATCTTTGGGCCTCCATGTAGCTTTTGAATTGTTTTCATAAATGCAATAACAATTATACCGACTTTAATAGGATGACATAATGCACAAAAGTGTCCATACTTGGTGATTCTATCAGCTACCACCATGATGACACTATTTCCTTCAAACTTGGGTAAGCCTATGATAAACCCCATTGAGACCTCCTCCCAACGCTGAATTTGAATGGATAAAGGTTGTAACATACCTAAGGCCTTAATTGTCTCAAATTTATTTTATTGGCAAACCAAAAATTCTACATCAAACTTATGAATATCAAATTTAAGGCCATCCCAAAAATATTCCTTCTTGACCCTGTGGGAGGTGTGCAATTCCAAAAGAACCCTTTTCTTGAGTTGGCAATTCTTACAAAGATATAAGCGATCTTTGTACAATAATGAATCATTTTTTCAGTTAAATGTCTCAAATGTACTGGGATCTTGCTACAACTTTTGAATGGGTGTCCACACCTCTTCATCATTCTTCCATTCTTCCATTTCTTCGGTTATCTAATCAGGTTTGATAATATAAATGCCACAAATTAATGGTTCCACATCCTCATCCTTTCTCGATAATGTATCTGCAACAACATTTGTCTTCCCTTTTTGTAGATGATTTCAAATTCATAACCCAACCTCTTTGTGACCCATTTTTGCTTCTCTACTGAAGATAATCTTTATTGCAAAAAGTATTTAAGGTTGTCATGATTTTTTTTTACCTTGAAGTGTCTTCCCATTAAGTAAGGTTGTTATTTATTTAGTTCATGTATTGCCAACATTTCCTTCTCGTAAATAGGGTTGTGTAAATACTTTCCTTTAATTTTACAACTTTCAAAAGCAATGGGTCTTCCTTCTTGCATTAATACAACACCAATTCCATTTCCCGAGGCAGCAAATTCTACAATAAAGGTTTTTGTGAAGTCTCGCATTGTTAAGGTCGGTGCTTGGCATAATTCCACTTTAAGATATTCAAAGACCTTAGTTTCTTGTGGAGTTCAAGAAAATTCATCTTTATTCAGTAATGTTGTTAGAGGTTCTGCTATTCTCCCATAATTCTTAAGAAACTTGTGATAATACCCTGTCAACCCAAGAAATCCTCAAAGGTGCTTTATGGTTGTGGGTATTTTCCATTCCTTAATGGATTTAATTTTGTTAGGGTCTACCTTAACACCCTCATGAGATACAATATGACCCAAATATTCCACCTCCTATACTCTAGAAAAACATTTGGAGGTTTTTTCATATAATTGTTTCTCCTCCAATAGTTTGAGCACCCTTTCAACATGTTGAACATGATCCTTCCAATATTTGTTGTAGATTAGTATATCATAAAAAAAATACTAACACAAATTTTCTAAGGAAAGGTTTTAAAATGAAATTCATCAAACCTTGAAATGCGGAAGGTGCATTAGTAAGGTCAAAAGGCATGACCAAAAATTCATAATGGCCATCATGAGTTTTAAATGTTGTTTTCAGAATGTCTTCAATATTCATTCTAATTTGATGATATTCTGAATGAAGATCTAGCTTGGTGAAGTAAATTTCTCCATGTAATTCATACAATAATTCATCAATGAGAGGAATGGGGAATTTATCTTTAATAGTGAGATTTTTGAGCTCCCTATAATACAGACACATATGCCATGATCCATCCTTCTTGTGCATCGATAATACTAGAGAAGAGAAATAATTTTGACTAGGTTGAATTATACCAACTTATAGCATTTCTGCAACCATATGTTCAATTTCACTCTTTTGGGTATATAGGTATCTATAAGGTATAATGTTTGGAGGAACATTTCCTAGAATTAAATGAATAGCATGATCATGATCACAGATAGGTGGAAGGCCTTTGGAAGTCTCAAATATCTTGGAATGGTTGTCCAAATTTTGTTGGAGATCTAGAGAAATAGATTATTTCAATGTTTGAACCTCTAGTGAGCATAATTCTGCAATTACGCCCTATTTTTATTTCCTTAGAATGTTTTTCATGCTATTATAGCCGATTATATTTCTCAATTTCCCTTCGATTCCCATTAATTCAACTTCCTTTCCTTCTAAACAAATTCAAGAAAGTTTCTTGAAAATTAAAACTTATCATCCCCAAAGATTGCAACCATTGGACTCCTAGTAGAACATCAACACCACCCATTGGAATGTAAAGCATTGGACTATTCAATTCATATTCACCCATGGTTAGCTTGATATTATGGCACTTTCCAGATAAATTTATAGTTCCTCCATTTGCGACCATCACTTGAAACTTTGGTGATGGATATAGGAATCAATTCAATTCGTTGGCTATCTTACAATGAATAAAATTATGGGTACTACCCGAATAAATAAACACTATTACCTTTTTCTTCTTGATATATCCTTCTATCTTGTGAGTTTGAGGAGTGGTAATTCCTTCCAACGCGTTACAAGATATGGTCAGATTCATTTATTCTTTCTCTGCAGTTGGTTCCTAGTGTATATCCTCCACTTTTAATGTTTCTTGTTCCTTTTCTTGCTCCTCTTCACAACCTATGTAGAATAATTTCTTATTGGCATACTTATGACCTTTAGTGTATTTTCTATCACAATTGTAACAAATCCCTTTAACTCTTTTTCCCTCCAATTTTTGTGGCATAAACCTTGTTGGTTTTGGAAGGCTAGGAGCAACAACACTTCCATATTTGTAGTTGTGAGTGGTAGAATTCCTTGTTGCCATATTTTTTCTTTCAACTTTTCGTGCCAACCTGAATGTCTTCTCCAATGAATCAGGTTCCCAAAATTGAACCTCATGTTGGATGTTATCCTTCAAATTCCCTATATATACATCAATCATATGCTCCTCCAGAATATTAGTTACCCTAATATTCAATTTTTGGAAGTCCTAAATGTGCTCCACCATTGAACCCTTTTGTTTGAGATTTATCAATTGGGTAAATAAGGTGTTGTTATTTGTATCCTCATAAATTGATATCATTTCCTTCATAAAATTTGACCAAGTGACAAGTGGTTTACAAGAAAAAATCCATAAATACCATATAAACTGATTGGTTTCTAAATATAAAGTTGCAATGCATATCTTTTGTGTGTGTTGCACATCATGAAGATGAAAATATTGCTTCATCTGTAGTATCCAAGTTACTAGATCATTGCCATCAAACTTCCTCATATCTATTTTTAGAATGTGGTGGATCTTAAACCCAACATTGGATTATCAAAAATTATAATTCATATTCCTTTTTTCCTCATCATTATTTTCATGGATTATCTTGTCACCATTAGGAAGCCTTTCTTGCAGCAATTTTTTCAATCCTTCCATCTTGACATTCATCATTGCTTCTACGTATACCTTTAAACCATCCTTCAAATCTCCCATGCTTGTTTTTAAACCATCCTTAAAAATTTCCATGTCCCTTTTTAAGCCATCCATGCCTCCTTTTATTTCATCTTTGGTTACTCTTTGTGAGAGTGAAATTTGTTGCACTTGATCCCATAATTTTGATATATCACATTGCAATTCTTCCTCTTCATGAGTCATAGTAGGATTTATGAGGGCTTAATGGGCGTAGAATTATTTTTTTTGGGAGGAATTTTTGAACCAAATACTGATATGTATGATTCAATATTCCCTTTGAATCACCTCAAATTGAACTTTCAAACAAAAGTTATGCAAAATTTAAAAAAACACACACATTTTTCTTTATTTTTAGGAACTCGATATTGAAGATCTTGTACCTTTGTAATTTTAGATCTCCAAGTTATGAAATTACGTCATGTTTTATCCCTCCTAGTCTTCTTTCCAACCCCACAATTCAGACCAATATTGGATTCTTAAAGAAATATTTATGCCCAATCTCCCACGATGTTCTAATTATAGATTGGTTCAGTAGAGCGAACTTGTACGGAGTTCCACATGTCACTATTTCGAACTTAGGCCCTAAAAATAATACCCAACAAACTAAATTCCATCCAATTTCCATCATGTTTTACAAAATTCAAATCTGATTCTCGGAGAGAAAGTTATGAGGATTTTCCCTAGGTCACTTGTTTGAGATGGAATTATGGAGCCTGCAAAAACCCTACATTTTGTGGATCATATCTCCAAAAATATAGGGAACCAAGATCTAAAATTTGTACAAGAGGTTCACTAATATTTGGCTCCATGTGGTTGCAATTTCAGCTTCCAAAGCTTTGTAGAAAAAAAATTATAGTGAAAATTCCGAGATGACCTGTTTGAAGAAGCGAAACCCTAGAATCCAAATCTCTGAAACCAAATGTTATGAAACCAACTCAAAAAATAGAAGAAAATATAGATCAAAAAATAAAAAATTAGCCTCTTCGAGGAGGAGACCTCCTTTATATTACATAGATGAACAATTCTTTGATGATTCAAATGATAAGACCTCCTTGGTATATATAGGGGTCTAAGGGATCACAATATAATTAGAACCTACATAACAATAATATTGTAAGGGAACAACAATAACAATAGTGGGCTTCTATGGGGCACAATAATAACTACATGGGGGATACATGGGCACAACAATAACCAATAGGGGGCTACACTAACAATAACAATAAGGAGAATACACTAGTATTATAGGGACCTAACCATGCATACCATTTATACATACTTGTATACCATTCATATAAGAGGAAGAGAGAGTTCATGTGAAGGATAAGTCATTTAGGAATTCATTGATTACCTGATTAGGCTATTTCATCTACAAAAAAAAAAATTGTGACCTCATTTGCTGACCAATGCACTTTTATTGCGGGACATGATTTCTACCAACATGGGGTCACCAAATGAAAATAGAGAGCTTAAGACTTGCACCTAGAAGATGCAACTTCTCCTGAAGTGGAATTATGTGATCTACATAGGTCACAAGCTCTCCCATGAGTCACAGAATCACACTCCATAGCCTCAAAGAACTAGCTAGAGGAAGTGACATATCTGTAACATGACTATGCAACCTACATAAGTCGCACACCATCTCACATGTCTCATTTTCTCCATATGTCACTCGTTCTTCATCAAGTTGCAAAATTTTTTAACTTCCCTGAGTCACATACCTAAATTTTATTGGTGCAATGACAACGAAGGTGTTGGATCTACGCTTGGGTCAGGACGCTGCCATTATCATCACGTTAAAGCTTGCATCTATAAATAACAAAGTAATTTGTCAAAATCATTTGGTAGCATGACGTAGACGGTGTTTGTGCATATGGTTAAGAGAAGTCATTCAAATTATTTATAAATGAGTTGGTAGGAAAATCACAATGCACCATGTAATGGGGGTGGACCTATGGGGTGTAAATTAATTTTACAACTTGTAGATTGATTAATCATAAATTACCTTAAGAATATTTGGTATCCCTGATTGTTGAAATGGCTCATCTTCATATATTTCCATCAATGAACCCTAATAGTTTAATTTCTAGGTAATGTGGCAATGAAAAAAATGTTGATTTGGATAGGGACTTCTCAAATCGATTCAAGGCATTTGTATGAGGAAGTGAAATGAGCAGTGTGCATCTCTTCCTCAAAATAATGATGGGAAAATGTAACAATCAGAGACAAAAGAAATCTTGAAGTGAATAAAATACAAACGATTTAATTATTTTGACAATATACGTTAGTTTAACTAGTTGTATGTCATCTCCTATATAGCACTATCGATGGGAAGGGGAGATATTCTCAATATCTAGATGATGAAGCATTTCACTACATGACAACTATATAAAAGTAACCACCATTATATTATGTCTTAAGGTAAAGAGTTCCATGGAGGAAGTATGAAGCACTCTTGTATTGTCTTGTGTTGTAGGAAGTTAAAGAAGGGTCATGCAAAAGGGAAGAAAGCAAGGAATATTAGTCTTCTTAATAAAGTTATTTTTTATTCGAAATAGAGAAGATTACATTTCATGTTCATCTTGTGATATGTCATTTATTTTGACTACTATAATGCTCGGATTGTGAATGAATATCTGTGGCATTGAGAAGAAACCTTCATACTTGTCCAAAAGCATATTCAAGGAAGTAAGCTACATCCATTAGAGTGTTAGATCCCAAAGCCAATGGAAATACATACCTTCTGGCACTACAAGATAATGAGGAAGATGCCTCCATTATTTTGTGTACTTGGTACAAGGGAATGGCCCCTGAAAGATGGATTCCTAAAAACCCTACGGAGGCCACTTGAATAAACACTATTGTTATATGAAAGAGGACTATACAGGGGTCCTAATCAGTGATTTTCTTTCAATCAAGTTATTTTAAATATCATTCTCCATTTAAAAGTATGTATGGCTAGTGTCATTTTTTTGCAGGTAGGAGATGCACGTGGAGAAAATTATGGTTTCTCACATAAGTTGTGAAACTAGAGTTTCGACAAAATAGAAACTAGATCCACTCAAGCTCTAAGAACCTGGTGGAAATATTGAGAACACAACAACACAATATTGTTGTATGTAGGTAAGGTGCCATAGTAGGAAGTTCAACTATTCATGAAAGGCTCCATGGTTTCACAACAACATCGATGACAAGAACCTTAGGGATTCTCAAAACCTTCTTCATTCTCCTCATAACCACTCTTATATCAATATGTAAATATTTCTCATCATAATAATAACAACATTACTGAGATTAATTTTAGGATGTAACACTCGCTACATGAGAGAGAGAAGTACAGAAGCTCAAGAGTCACGAGGGTAGGTCAAAAGTCATGGTAGGTGATAGTCACATCACATCTATAAATGCATCCTCCTACATCATTGTGGAGGACTTTAGAACTTGAGTAGAGAATAAGAGTACATATTTTATATGTGCTTGAAGAGCTAGAGGCACTCAACTCTTGGTATCTAGTAGGATGAGCTCTAGTGAGGCCAAGATTTAGTATCGAATAATGGCATGATAAACCCATGTTCCACTACTGGGATTTAATGAATTGCATGATATGTTGTTGTATTTGCAACAACATTAATAAGAGTTTCTTTATTCCTAGCACTGATTCCCAGGCTTATTCATAGTGGTTTCATCAGTCGTCTGGTGTGTTCAATGTATTTGTGTGTGTGCTTTCATACTGACAATATGTTATGGACTAGTTTGTAGTTGTTGCATGTATGTTTTCTTTCGAATATGTGCTTACTTATTTCATGCCATGTCGGTGACCAATTGTGAACTAATTTGCAATTAACCTATGGCATGTTCTTGTTTAGGTATGTCTAAGGCGGTTTTGGCTCACTGATCCTTTTCATGGCATACTTCTTCTTATGGTTGTTGTGACTTTATTGTACCTATTTCTGTAGTATATCAATCTTGGGTTGACCTTTTTCCATTATCCACGCATTTCATTCTTTACCTCACTTTTAAATCTTTTCATTTGACAGCCAAGAGTGAAACATTCATAGTGGCAGTTGTGCCTACATATCGTATGGCGCTCCTATTCAAAATGGTGTGAGGTGTAATTGCGACTTCACACCTGGCAGACTCCCTAGTTGTTGGTGGCATCCAACACCATCAACAGTTTGTTAATGTGGGAGTCTAGAAAGAAATAAATATGTATGTATTCAGGGCTTGTGTGCAAAAAAAAATTGATTGATGGAGAAAAATAAAAACCAACATCAAAGAAACCATTCTCATTCTACCCTAGTTCAATTAGGACTAGAAAGGAAATGGATCAGATATCTCAATGCTTAACTCCATATATCTCTTTCCACCTAATTATCTTTATATCTTCTCATGCAACATCCCTAATCTATCCATTCATATATTCTAGGAACTCATACCCCCAACCTTAACACTCAAAACTCAACTTTGGTGGAGCCTCTAAAGGAAACCTTGGCCAACCTAGTTTTGGAGGGGTATTTAGAAATCATAAGGGAGAGATTGTACATATTTATGCTAAAGAATTGAGAATATAAATAAATTAATATGTTATAGATCTTCTCCATAGAATATGGATTAATAACAATCATTCACAAGAATTTCCTTAATCTAAAGGTAGAAGGAGACTCCCAATTGATCAGCCAACGTCTCAAAAAGTTTCTACATAGTGATGGGCCATTTAATTACCTTCCTAGTTTCTAAAAATATAGAAAGTATGTCCATTTAATTGTTAACTCAAGGATCATATGGAACTTATGACTTGCCATGCATTGTATATGCAGATCACATTTCCTACTTCCATTGTTTTGTTTTATAGTTGTAGTATAAATGATTATGTAGAGAGGCTATTGATAGTTCATAAGTTTTGGAAAGACTTTAAGAAATTTGGAAATAAAATCGTGCTTGTAGAAATTCAAGTGAAAAAAGATACTTGTTGGAAACAAAATACACATGTAGTGAAATTAAATTAGTTACTACTTCTTGAAAATAAAATTTCAACTAATTGTAGGAAAGGAAAGAACACTAATATAATCCAACTAACATAAGAAGCCTCTGTTGTAACCCCCAATTGGATGAAACAAAAATGATAAGAAATAAATTTAATGTAGTTCAACTAGTATACAAAGCCTCTTTGTTGTGGCCCTCAACTGGACAAAACACGAACTATGGGAAATAAATCTGATCTAACCCAACCAACAGAGCAACCCTCTCTATTGTAACCACCAACTAAGAAAAAGAAGAAATTTCAATCCTAAATAAATTGGAAAAGAGAAAACCTAATTTATTCAATTGGCATAAGAGCACTATTTTGTAATTGCTAACAATATCCCCTAGGACCCCACTAAATGAAATTTAAAATTGTAGGAAAGAGTAACTTAATATAGTCCTTGCCAAAATGATTACCATTTTACTCAGACCAAAAAAATGAAATCATTGCATTGATTATATATTGTTGGGCATGGAATCCACCCAAGGCATGTTTTGGGGCTTAAAGCCCAAGTTTTGACTAAGTCTCACAGTTGGACCAAATCAACCCCTCACACATCTCAAGGGTGTGAAAACCTGGTTCCAACACCCCCCATACTACTTCGGGTGAGACCTCAGTCCATGCTCCACAGACTGTTGCCAAAAGGGCTAGTATTACAGGGATATTTTTGGTTGATTAACTCCGAACTTGGGTCAAGCCCCAACAAACCAACAAATGGTTTCATTGTCGGGACCGGGATCTGCATAGAGATGTCTAATGTCGTATCACTAGAATCCAACTAAGGAATAAATTGAAGATTGGTTGGATAGGAAGATCCATAATTTCATGACGTAGGAGAATAGGAATCCGTAGCTATCAAAATAAAATTGGTTAGGCTGCTACTTAAACACAGAGATCCACGAAATTTTCTTCGCATATTTCCCTACTGAGTTGTACGAGTGGATCAGGAAGCTAGCAGATAGCCAAGGAAGGTGGAAAATTGATAATCCTATTGTGTGGACCCCAGAGTTGGTGTGCAAATTGGAAGCATCGAAGGATAAGATAACGTGTGGGGTGATCACTGGCTCGATCGGAATATAGGAGGATTCATCACTGGGTTCGCGGTAGATACTTCAGTTAGCTATAGTGAGGCAGAATGACGCTTTCTGAAAGGGCCATGAGGTAATTATGTTAATTCTCTGAACACTTGGATTAAAATGCTACTGTGTGAAAAGTAGGTTATGTGAATACATTGATGTTCAGGGCTACGCGAAGTGGAATAATTTATAGAAATGAAGAAAGTACAGAACTAGAAACTAGCTCCTTGATTCCAACTCTGCGGAGGGGCAAGGGAGAGCTCATGAAGGTCTCACAAAGAAGTGCGATCAATTTGATAAGGCATAGGATTCCGTACATACCACCCCCACCCACACCACCACCAGTGTCACCGCCTTCACCCCCATCTTCACCCATAGCACCTCCGCCACCACCGTGAGTCAATATGGCAAGCACAATAAAGTTTCCTGTATTCAAGGGAATCGGAAATGAAGCTCCAGACCAGTTTTGGTTCATGATAAGGTTTGTATGGGAAGTGCAGGGAGTCATAGAAGATAATATAAAGAAAGCAATGCTGGTCAATGCTCTGAAGGATCGCGCGCTGACCTGGTATATCAAGTATTCCAATGACAATCCGAATGTGGGGGTCGTAGATGTCCAAATTGTGCTAAACCAATAATCGAAGTCAGAAGTGCAGTTGATCATCAGATTCAAGGAGATAACAATGCTACCAGGTGAGACTCCTTGGGAGTTGGATCAAAGACTAAAGTGCACAATTCACGAAGCCAATATGACTTTAACGGATGGACAGCATCGCGAATGGTTTGTAGCATTGCTAATGTTGTATTTGAGGAACGAGCTATCATAATAGAGACTGATGATTCAAGCAGAGGCCTTGGAGATCACAATGAGACTACATGAGACCCAAATACAGGATTCTAACCTGGGATTTCAGCAGATCCACACGCAGTTGAACTACCTATGCCTTGAGATGCAGAGTTTGAAACAGGATAGGACAGCTCACCCAGAGGTGCGCGAAGAGGTATGGTGTGTTAAATGTAAGGCTCAGGGACATGACAAAGACCACTGCCTAGTGTTCACGAATTACCTCACAGGAGGAGAGTTGGTGCCATTAAGACCAGAGGCACAATCAGGACCTAGCACGGTGCCTACTTTGTGGTGCGCAATTTTTCAAATAGGAGGAAAGGGTATTACATACAACTGCCATCTGTTGTAGAAGTACACATGGAATTTGCAGCAGTTGTTCTGTAATTTCTGTAGGTCAATAGGACACGATGATCACACCTATAGAAGCTATGACCTGATGATGGATAGGACTCCCACCTATAGAGTCCAGGCTGAAATGCGACCCCTTTACCAGAATGTAAGGATGGCGCGAACCGGATTTCAGGGTCACGGCAAGGCCGAGGTCGAGGAGGACCTGGAAAGGTCACGGACAATTGATATGCTACAATTTGGGAGGGCTACGACACTATGCTTGTGATTGTACAAATCCAATGTGTCCGTCATGTCTATATTGTACATTGCTTGACCACGAGATAGAGGATTTTCCCCAATTGATAGTTAGGTTGTGCGACAAGGGAGCACTCCAACCTCCCCCAACTCAAAACCTATAGATGACGAGGTATGAGCCATGTGAGGAAGATCCCAACGTGAACATTGTGCTCCGAAGTAGAACTACGACAAGGGATGATAAAGGCAAGCAGCTTGAAGATAGTACTTGGGTTTGCAAGGCTCCGATTAAAGAAACAGAGTTTGATTTGGAGTGCGCTAAGGAAACCTTCATGGAAGCTAGGAAGAGCTTCGCTGATGCCTCCACTTCAGGAAGCAAAGATAGACCAGAGTCAGAAATGGACCCATTGATTCTCATGAAATTCCTGGAAATGTGCATGAAGCTCTTGCATGATAGCAAGGCTGTAAAAGGATTGCAGGAACTCATTAATTGATGCACTGGTACTGTGCCAAGAGAACTCTGCGTAGTCCAGAAGGTTGGAAAGCACGTGACGAGGACACGAAGGGAAATGGCATTGACTGCACAGATTGGAGAATATGAGATGGACCAATTGATTCTGGATTTAGGATTGGATGTGAACGTTCTACCGAAGTAGACATGGGAGTGCATGGGGAGGCCTATGCTGCAATGGTCTCCTATCCAACTGCAAATGGTGAACTAGCAAAAGATCCTACCTACTGGAAGATTGCAGGGAATTACCGTGGATATTGGAGGAGCAAGTGTGTTGGCAGATTTTGAAGTGATAGATATTGTTGCTGATAGCAATCCCTACCCCGCATTATTAGGAACCTATTGGGCCACTGACATGAACAGGGTGATAAACCTAAAGAAGCACAAGATGATTTTTGAGAAAAATTCCCTACGTGTAGTAGTACCTTTGGACACTACAAAAGGATCACACTACATGAAGCCAATGCGTGACTATGAAAGCGAAAATGACTTGGATTGCATCTATAAGATAACCTCGTGAGAGAAAGACTGGATAAATCCCACCGTGGATGGGAGAATCTCATGGGAGCACGAAAGCTCCTGTACATCGGATTCAGATGAAGAGATAGAGCAATAGCTGAAATGATTACACGAGGTAACCACACTAAACTGCAACATGATTACAAGATCATTGCATTGTGTATCAACAGAAGTAAGGGATCTGCCTACTTATGATGGATTAAGTGAGGTAGATGCTTTCTTAAGAATATCTGAAAGGGAGGTGTCGGAACAACAATGTTTCGAGGCTTTGAAATAGGTACTTGCGCTATGCCCGCAAGGTGGTGGGGTACACACCAAGGAAGCTTTGAGGATAGGCATGAATGTAGGAGAATGATGTGCATATGGTTTGGGGAGCCTCAGATGTGATTAGCCGACAAGATTGTCGAACAGAACATTCCACACACGCACATGCCCAGATGGATACAAGCATGTCTTAAAAAACTTGCGAGGATGCACACAGACTTCGCATTAAGGGACATGGTCAATAAGCATGTGTGGGAAAGGAAATTGCACGAATGACCCCTCTAGTTGGAACAAGAGAGTATGGAAAGAACGAGTGTGCAAAAGGTTATCCACGCAAAAGCCTTTAACGAAGTGTGTGAAGCGTTGAACAAAGTATATGATGCGCAGCGGACTAATTGGGTCCTCTACGTACCAGTGGTTTTGTGGGCGTATAGGACAATGTGCAAGAAACTGACAGAGCAGATGCCTCCGAGCCTAGAATATGGAGTGAACACTGTAATCCCCATAGAGTATAAGATGGCTAGTCCACGCATAGTAGCACCAATAGATATGATGGCTCGCGAAGCCTTGGAAGAAGGTATCGCGTAGCTGAACAAAGAAAAATGCTTGGGACCTGAGGAAGAAATATGACAGGGTGATCTTAGGCTCCAAGAACTTATGAAAGAAAGGGTGCAACTAAGGAAAAAAAGCACTCTAGTGGAAGTGGAAGTCAAGAAACTGGAGGACAAAATAAAGGATGATTTTCTTGATAAGGAGACCAGGGTGATAAAACAGGGTGCGCATTATTACACCGATGAATTTGGGGACTACGGTCAAGATTTGATCAACCTGATGCCTTGGATTGGACTACATATTACTAAATGGATCACCCATGGTGGCGTGTTGCAGATGATAAAGTGCACGACGCATCTAGTAACAATAAAAGGTGGGTGTTTTCCAGGAAAAGTGATGGATGACCGGTTGAAACCCTATACAGGTGGTGCAACCACCTGAGTAGTTGTAGGAAGTACAATCTTAGCGCTCCAGACAGTTGAAAGGAGGCGCGGGACTATAAACTACTCTACCCGGGAGCTGCACGATGTTGGGGCTGCGCGCAAGAGAAAAGTATAGAAAGTCTCACTATAGATCACTTGATAATGCAATATAACTAAAGCAAAATACTAGATCTACTTCTACAATCAAACTTTGTGGAAGCTTAATCAATTTGAGCAAGAACAATTGGAACACATATAACAGAGAAGAAGAAATCATACACATGAAACGCAGAAGAATACTCTGGAGAAAGCCTCAGCTAAAAACCCTGCTATCTGTATTATCATACAAGTGGAAATATATCAGGATTACACACAGCTTTAGCTCTCACAACTATCCATCTCTAAGTACAATCCCTCACTACTACTCATAGACAGAATAGACAACACATATGCCTTTCCCTCTACTCTCTAAGCCTCCTATTTCCTTGCGCAATTTTCCCTAGGTGCTCCAGCTGCAACCTCGTGTGACATTGATCTCACACACTGCTCCAACACATTGTAAAACTGTGCAAATATCAAGGAATGAATTCCTTCTGCATGCAAGAGATTTTCTTATAGGAAAATTCTTGCAACTGATAGTACACTGCCCTTGCCTTTAATCTCAACTGGGTCTTTGTATGTACTGACATGAATGAGTTATTTAGGAGAGAATATTCAGTTATCTAGAGTACACTAGTTTCATGCATGCATGCATTGACTAACTGAACTCACAATTAGTTCCACAAATTGTTTGGAACTAATCTAACTGGACTTAACTCAGTTAAATAAGCTAACTAATTACAACTCAAATACAACTCATCCTTATCTCCTTAATTAAGGGATAACTTCCTCAATCAAAGCGATAATTGTTGCATGACTTCACAAAGACTTCATGTTTGAATTTCTCCAACTAATTAATCCAAGATGAATTAATTCATTATTTTTCAAACAGTTGGTGAGACTAAATTCGAATTTTAATTCTCAATTTTAATTTAAGGACAAATTAAAATTGGAATATTCTTGTTGCACATTTCAACACAAAGTGTCACAAGGTTCGCGACCGTGCCAGGGGGCTGCACTGCCACGTGGGTTGGCTGGAAAGTGACCATTGTAGTCACTATTCACGATGTGATGCTTGACTTGAGACCAAATGGAGCGGGTGGAAGGCAATTAAGACGCGCTTTATGGGTAAGATTTACGAAAATATGCCGCCAAGGGAGCATTAATGGACCAGATTTGGGGGGAACAGTCGAATTCAAATTCAAAAGGCACTATAAATTACAAAGGGTTGCCCAGCAAACAACACTTGGTCATTTGCGAATTGAATCGCCATATTCCTTGCGTATTTTGAGCCAAGACTTGTTTGCCCTATGCAGACTATTGATTGAGCCCCTGATTGAGTGATTGAGGGTTTTCTGAATGAGCAAGATGGCGGCATCTGAGGAAGCTAAGGAAATTGCAGAGATGACTATCGAAGAGGCCGTGTAGGCCCTGACTGTAGAAGATGCCCTTGAAGGCATCGGGATTGTTATGGAAATCCCTAAATTGTCACGCACACCGAGGCCAAAGAAACAAAAACAACGAATGATTCTAGTGCGTGTGTCCCCACGAAACCCGTTGCGCACCAAATTAATGATGGAGGAGAAAGGGAAAGTAGTTAACCTATAAACTAACGAGGAGGAAGACATTGAGGATTTTATAATTGAAAAAGACGAGGACAAGGGCATGGAGGTATAAACTGAGGCTACGCACCCTCCAACCAAACTACCCACGTATGTCCCCCCGCGGAAGGGGAAGGCAAATATGCCTAAGGACCTCGACGAGAACAGGAGCTCTCTCTAGACTCCGCTCCTCCCGGACAACATCATCTTTGAGGGCACACACCTGGGATGGGTGCTAAACTTGAATTTTGAAGATTGGGATCTTGCTGACCATGAGAAATTCCCTCACCTGGAGACCATGTAGCTCATGAAGCCCAATTAGAACACCACGGTGGGGGTTAAAGAATTGGGGCCGCGGAAGTGGTTACGCGGAGTAGAAAAGGTACGGTTATTAAACTTTCTCTAAGTGTCGCACTACCACCGTGCCCTAGTGACGATCTTCATCATCAGGCAACTTCTCTACTTGGTGCATGATGGGTGTTTATGGCTAGAGTAGCCCATCCCCATCACGGACCACTTAATCCACCACATTACCCAACTTCCATGTAAAGGAGAGGACCCCACAAACATCTTGAAGGGGAAGAGCAGCAATTTTGCCATCGCGGAGGCCATGAAGAAGAAATACAAGCTGGAGAAGAAGAAGAGGGGCTACGTGATCTCCAGTATAAACAAAAAAGCAGTGAGGGTGGCGACTCAGGTACTGAAAAGTAAGGTCATGTGGAAGTGTTGCACGGACGAGGTATCCACGTCGGTGGTGGAACTTGCTCAACAGTGCGCAGAATGGGTCCATTTTAACTGGTCTGAATTCTTATGCAAAGAGTTCCTTGAGAATTTCCGCGAGGCACGGGAACAAGGAAAAATGTTCCACTATGCATGGATTTTGCTATCCATAATGCTGGTGGCAGGGGAATTGTGGGAGGATAGCCAATTTCCCACGATTGCAAGGGATCTCTTGGAGGCCACGAAGTATGCTTTGCTGTGGGCCACGAAAGATGCGAACCGGATCCACGATAGCAAGATATTTTGGGTGTTCATGGAGATGAACATCAGAATGGGGATTAACCACAAGCCATGGTTATCACCCACTGTCTACAACAGCCTGCAAAGTTTTGCAGAATTTAAAGCCTACTTTCACCACATATATCTTAGAGCACACAAGGACTCGGCCAAGAAATAGAGCGAGTTACCCTTCATAGCCACTGATGATGTGATTTTTGATGTACTGGAGACATGGTCACTAGAGTGGCGTACCCTAGACATTGCCATGGTGGAGAAGTTTGTTGCACGGAGGGAGAAGGAGGAGGTCAAACTACATATGGAATAGTTGGAAAAAAAGAGAAGGCAAGAAGTAGTAGTAGCAAAAGCACATGAGGTGTAGAACACTGTGTAGATAGCAGCAGAACACAAAAAGGCCACAGTAGCAGCAACACAGGAGGCAGCAGAGAAGGCGCGCGAGGGCCAGAAGTCACCTTCGCATGGGAAGGAGAAAGAGATGGAAATAGAGGAAGAGGAAGGCGACGCGAACCCACAAATAGTGTCAACACAGTTAAAGCGCAAGTGCCCGAGCGAGCGAACGGGGCCGCACAAGAAGGTGAAAGCATCCAAGTTGTCGATCAACTCAATCAACCTTACTGACGGTGCACGACATCACCACAAAGTCCCTCCAAACTTCACAACAGAGAATCAGATTATGTTGGGGGCCCTCCAAGTGCAGATTTAGGAGTTGCAGGTGTGCACTCCTCAAGTTGGTACTCTTTGAACTAGCCTTGTAGTAGGGATAGCTGCAGCCGAGCAAATGCTACGCGCTCAGACAACCAACATAATAGTGTTGACAGAAGGGGCACTAGTTACAGCAAATGAGGTTGACTGGCCTACGGTTAGTGCACTAAAAGGGATAGGGATCAACATGGTTGTGCTCCTACGAGAGACACTCTATGTTCTGCAGAATGGGATTACTACAGAGTTGCGGGCTAGGGAGAGAAGCGTGTTGCAGGTGTTGAGCGAGCAGAAGAGAAATATGGAGCAGTTGAGCTTGCAGCATGACGAGGTCATGTCGTAGAACCAAGTAGATGGTACAGGTTCTGGAAGAAGCTTGCCAGATGGTCCCTGAGCTAGCCATCCCAACAGAAGCACCAGCAGAGGCGCGCATCCAAAGACTAGCAGCAGGGGTGCACGAGACGCGCGAAGAAAAGGCCAAGGTTCAGCTGGAGCTGAACCTTCAGCTAGCAGAGTTGCGGTTGAAGGCGTAGTCGTCCACTCCTCCAGAAGTAAGGGAATATCGCACCAATGCTATTACATCAGGGATGGAGGAGATCAATAGTGCAGTAAGGGACTGCACCAGAATGTTGGAAGAGTCATTCGAGGTCCTCACCAATCTGTAGGAGGACCCTAACATTTAGTGCTTAGAGACAGAGGTGCGTGAGATCTAGCAGCAGTATGATAGCATCAAAGGGACCGTACAAACGGTGGCCCTCACTCAGAGGCTCGCGTGAATGCAACAGGCCAAAGTGCTGAAAGAGCAAGTCAACACAGCGTGACACAAGGAAGCAGTTTTGAAGGTGCGTGTTCAGCCTTGGATCGATGATGCCTTCTTAATCACAGCCACAATTGAAGGCAAGCGCTTACAAATGCAAGGGACGCAAGAACATACGCAAGGGAGTAGTTCCAACATCGCGGTCTTGGAGCAACGGGTACAGGAGATTCAGCAGGAAGTCTCTCAATGCGCTACTAAACTTGCAGTCGTCAAAGTAGAGTTGGAGGGACTCCACGCAAAGATCTTCGCACCAACAGAGTGACTCGAGGGTAAGACACGATGTTTGTGTTGGGGGCCTGTTGGGCATGGAATCCCCCCCAAGGCATGTTTTGTGGCTTCAAGCCCAATTTTTGACTAATTCTATTGTAAAGACTCCGCGAATTGTGGGCCCGAAGCGCAAAGTCATAATAGAGTCATAGGGTTGTCCGCCCTTGTTTTTGCAATATAATGTCGATTTGAAAGATCCACCTATGGTGCGGACCATGGGATTGTATAAATAGAGTGAGGCTCTAAGTTTAAGAGAGACATCGAGAAATAAATCAAAGAATGGAAGAATCTAAGAATTATTGAGTCGAAGTGTAAGTTGTGTATTTGGGTCATAGAGTAAGGCTTTGCAGCTAAGTGCGCAGAGGCCTAGTAGTCTGCAGCTGGGTGCACAGACCCCTGCAGCTGAGTGTGTAGGGCAAGTAGAGTCTGTAACTGTGGGAAGAATTAATAAAATAGAAGTTTTACCATATTTCTGTGTATATTTTCTTGTTTTATGCATTATTGGGTATGAATAATAGGTTCACTATTTATTTGCTACACAGACTCATATGAATGTGTTGAATAAGTAAATATAATATAAGGCATGTGTTTACGCGAAGATAACTAACTATTATAAGAAGATAAGTAAGATCTCGGGTGTGATTTCGGGGAATAGTCCAGATCTGCTCCAGCAACGCGAAAGCCCCACATCCCCTGGTTATGGCTGCGCAAAGGTGAATATATCATGGCGCGAAGGCTAGGGAAGTGCGTGAAGTAACCTGCGTGAAGGGACTCACAATTGGACCAAATCAACCCCTCAGACATCTCAAGGGTGCAGAAACCTGGTTCCAACACCCCCCCATACTACTTCGGGTGAGACCTTAATCCGCGCTCTGCAAACTGTTGCTGAAAGGGCGAGTAGTACAGGGATTTGTTTGGCTAATTAACTCCGAACCTGGGTATATATATATATATATATATATATATATATATATATATATATATATATATATATATATATAGATATATATCTGTGCAAACAATAACATACACCCTGATATCCCTAGCCCCAACTAAGGGTAGAAAGAGGTAGTTACTATGCTAACCCAATGTCCATGGTACAATTATGGAATTGGGATCTAAATTTTTCGATCCTTTTCAAATTTCTCAAAGCTTAAAACAGATGAGGTCATTGCATTTGTCTCATCGCGACTCTTCCAATGATATAAATTTTACCTTCATCTAACTTATGGACCAAAATATATGATCATTCAAAATTTGGCCAATTACAAACATTACCACATCATCATTGATTCCCATGTGGGAACCAAATAATAACTGGCGTGGAAACTTGAGCAGATGCTTCGCCACCATGGACATATCCACATGGATATCCATGATCCTTGAGGTAGAAAGAGGTCAACATCATCTATAACCCCCAAAGTGAAACTCTAACCAGGGCCCCGACCTTGACATGGATAACCAACCCAACCCCCAACCTGTAGGTCCCGCTTAACCATACCTCTAGGTCCGATTAGGTAACATACCTTGATTGGATTGAATCCCAACCTAAGGGTATGTCCGACTACTTGGCATGCACCCCTTGGGTCGGTATGAAATCATCCCAATTTTGGCCCTTTTGGCCAACAATTCTGACCCCTAACTCAGTCGGTCCTATAGGTGAGTTCAAAATTGTTTTGCGAGTATTTCACACTTAGAATTTTTATGGATTTTTTCTTGGTTGTTATGAAGGATTGGATTCTTTGGACTCTTATGCCTACTAAACCATGAATTTTAGGATATTACGCTAATTCCCATTGCACTGAGGCGATAAAATTGATTAAGCCCTTGCATTGTGACATTCAACTAAACTTGCTGAAAGGAAAAATCACAGGGATTCTAGTGATGAAACATGAAAAACAATACATACAAGAATATATGCTCATCAAGTGTGGATTAGAGTGTATTTACTTAATATTACAAGGAATGAAAATCCCTCCCTCGAACAACACAAAGATGTGTTTCCTTCAGTCAATTAGCTTATATTCATGAAGAAAATATTGAGACACCTACACAATAATACATGCTAATTACATCAAAGTTCTCCATTAAGCATAGATATACTAACATATATTCATAATTGAAATTCATTGATATTAAAATACTTAAATACATGCAATAATTACACCATTCCTTAGACACACATACAAGAATTTAAACATCCCCTTAACACACGAGAAATCACATTCTTTAATATCAATAAAACCATAAAATCAATTTCATACACATGTACATTTTTGTCAACATATTAAAACCATGTGAGTACTTATCTTATGAAGTGGGTTAGACTAGAAACTGAGATTAACAGTTCGACCATCCACCCAACCATATACAAGCTACAAACAAGATTACTTGTAGTTGTCACCTCGGAGCTAGATTACAAGCTTGAGGTGAAGTGCTTCCAAGGGAACTTCAACCAATTAAAAAACCTAAAACAAGATTTGATAAGGCTACTCTACCTTCATACACTAGCTACACAAGCTTCCACTAAATCTTTTCATACTTTTTAAACATGATTAACATCCATTCCTGGATACCATAGTATAGACTAGAGTATAAAATCACTTTTAGGAGAAGAGATTCCATTATAAAGGAAGTTTCATTAGGGGATAAGCTATTAATTGGTAAAGAGATCACTTTCAATGTTTTTCATCAGTGAGTCAAGCACCAAAGCTTTAACCCCAAGGAAAATCCTGGTGGTTCATCAGCTCTCACAAGCACCTGAGTATCTCTTCCCAATCTTATAGGTTCATCAATCAACAAGCTTCCAGTGGGTTTTTCAGCCTTACCGGAAAGCCACTACTCTTTATAACTCTTTCAACCAACAAGGCTCTATGAAGGTTCTTCAACTAGTTTTAATCTCTCTAGAGCTTAACAAAAATGAATTATGATCATTTCCCTCCCTGCACTCTCATCTCCACCTTTGGAGAAATTTTATTACAACAATGTTCACTACCACTACCTTTGTGTGAAAGATAATGAGAGATTCATTCTCCCTTCCTTTATGTATGCACATGCATGTGTCATATGAATGTCTCCCTGTTCTCCCAAACAGATAAACCATCCATATTTCTCCTAGATCCATGTCAGTCAACCATTTAGGGAAATGTAATCCACGTTGCCTTTAATGCTTTGTCCTTGCTTGCTATTGAGGTTAAAGAACACTTGGTCCTATCCTTTCCTCCTTTAGTTAAATTATAGCACATTCATCCCATTTAAAACCACTCAACCAACCAGAGATGATATTTAAAACAAAAATTTCCTCAAGAAATCTCCTTCCTCAAGAAATGGGATTTATGTCCCTTTTATATCTAAGCCTTTTAAATAATTAAAACTATTTACAAATAGATAAATATTATCCAGGGGATTTCATAGTCTTCCCCGCCCTAGGGGACAACACCATCCACAATGTTCAATAACCATATTCAACAAAGCATACTTTAACCAAGCATTACTGATTATGGAGCTTTATACACACAAATTTATACATCATTTACAATGTATTTAGTTTTTCTTTACTCAATAAATAAGAAATGGAAAATTTCCTACATCAAGTCATCCATATCCCACGTGGTTTCCTCAGGCCCAAAGTGCCTCCACTTCACTTTAACTTGCTCTATTACTAGATTCTAGAGCGCCTTTTGCCCTCAATCTAGGATGCATAGGGGTTCCAGTTGGAACTTTCCCTCTAATTCTACGTGTAACATAGACCAATCAATCACATGATTAGCATATTGCACATTTCTTTTCAGTAATGAAACATGATATAAACATCATGAGCTCTTATTGGTGGAGACAAAGCCCGCCTATATGCCACCACCCTATCCTTTCAAGCACTTCAAATGTCCCACAAAACTATGGTTCCAACATGGCACATGACCAAAATTTTAAGGATATTTTTATGGGTCTAACTCATATGGAACTCTTTTTGAAATCTATGTTGGTCTGCATAGCTTTTCTACCAATCCCGTGCGAGTTTTAAATTTATTTTGATGGTTTTCATTTCCTTCTCCATGTATTTCAACATATTGATCCCCGTAAGGGCCTCGTTCATTAAATCACTCCAGTTGATATGAGTGTTACAACTCCTCCCATAACGCTCTTCAAATGGGCTCATTCCTAGTGATTCTTAATACTAATTCCACAAGTGGAAGGTACTCTTCCCAATTCTTGGGTTGGTGCATTACATACATTATTTACATGTCTTCAAGAATTTTATTTTTTTCTCTTTGTTTCCCCATTATTCTAAGGATGGTACATTGTGTTAAAGTCCAATTTTTTTTGCAAGACTACGAATAATTCTTTCCATAATTTTGAAGTGAATTGGACATCTCTATCTAAGACCATTTTCTTAGGAAATCCTTGCACTCTTATGATTTCCATTATGAAAACTTGAGCCACTTCAATTGATAAATTTGAAGACTTAACACACATAAAGTGAGACGCCTTTCTCAACTTTTCAACCACTATAATGATTACACCAATGTTGTTTTGAAGTCCTTGATAACCCTGTGATAAAATCCATGGAAATATTTTCCCACTTCCATTATAATATGAGAATAGGTTGTAATAAACCAACTGGAAGCTTGCACTCAGCCTTCACCTGTTGATATTATATGCATTGGAGATTAAATTAGCCACCTCTTTTTTCAAATCGGCCACCAAGAAAATTTATTGATGGTAGCTAGAGTCTTTTGATATCCAAGATGGATAAAATATGGCTTCATAGGAAAATATATTAATATGAGTCACTTCAAGTCACTACTACTTGGAACATAAATTCAATTTTTGAATTTAATGAACTGTTTTTCTATAAGGAAATGGATCTTATCTTCATTTCCTTGAGAGCCTTATGTAGCTTCTCCATCAATTGTTGATACTTTTCATCTTGTTTCCCAACGTTTTTTATATTTCATAAAGACAGTCCCAGAGGAACTTAAGGTTGAAATGTAGTTTATTTCTATTCTTCTATTGAGTGTATCAGCCACTCTATTCTCTTTTATTTTTATATATTTTATTTGAAAATAAAATTAGCCTAGCATGGCCAACCATATATCTTGCTTTGAATTTAATTTAGGCTGATCAAACAAATATTACAACCCTCCATGATCAGTCATAAAAGAAAATTTCCAATTCATGGATGATGGAAGTCAATTCCAATTCATGATTCACATAGTTCTACTCATGTTCGTTCAGCTCCCAAGATTCATAATAGACAACTTGAACTTCCTACATCAAGACTCCACCAAGTCCTTTCTAACAGACATATGTGCAAACCACAAAATTCTTGTCTAGGTCTACAATTCTTAGCATTGGTGAATTGGTTAACAACTACATCAATTGATCTGGAAAGCTTGCTACATAGACAACTATCCCCTCAAATTTTTTCCTTTTTTTTGTAATGCAATAACTAGAAAACCAATCTTCAGGAAATCCTTAATAAATCTCCTATAACAACCTATTAGTCCTAAGACTGACTTAACTTCAGGCACATTTTTGGGTGTTGGAAATTTTGTGATAGCCTTGATCTTTTTGAAATCAATTGTCGCCCCCTCTCTTGATAAAATGTGCCTAACATAATGAATCGTTTACTGAAAGAAAATTCACTTACTAATATTTTCATAAATATTATGCTCTCTTAGTAGTTGTAGTACTACAACAAAATCATCTTCATTCTCTTCCTCAGTCCTTGAGTAGACCAAAATCCTATCCACGAAGATTATGACAAACTTATCCAAATAAGATGCAACATGTTTTCCATGAGATGCATAGAAGTCACAGGTGCATTGGAAAGCCCAAAGGGCACTACCATGAATTCATAATTCCCAAACCTCATTCCTTATCCCTTATATGGACCTTATGATAGCCTGATCTCAAATCAATTTTGGAGAAAACTACTACTCCTCTTAACTAGTCAAATAGATCATTAATTTGTGGCAACGAATACCTGTTCTCGATGGTCACCTTATTTAGTTACCGATAATTAATGCAAAATATGAGTGTGCCATCTTTCTACTTCGTGAACAAAATTGGTGCTTCGGTGGAAAAATATACCTCTCGATGACGAAATAAACCAAGAATTTCTTTAGGGAATACATCTAAAAACTTCTACAATATAGGATATTTCCTCAGGATATCACCATCATCATTCCTAATGCTACGATTAAGTTCACTGTTTTTGTATATTTGCATAGAAATTGAAATGGAATCGTCTTTTGCAGCTTCTTTTTGCTTGCATTAGCTTAAATTAATCTCATTGAAGTAGGCTTTCTTTTTCCCTGTAACAATCTTCTCTCTCTAACTTCATCAAGGCATACAATATCCTTCTCATAATAGCCTACTTTTGTCCAATGCATATATAACCAATCCATGCCTAAAATATGTTATATGTTCTTAGTGGTAGAACATTAAGGTTTACAACCATCGACATCCCATTTAATTTGATTAGGAAAGACTTCACCCAATACTCAAACATCCTTTTGTCCTTGTGGTTCGTTGAACTATCCAAGATTTGTCACATGCTTCCTTCTCTAGTGCGCATTTCTCAACAGCAGTGGGGTTGATGCAACTAAAATATGAACCAAGGTCAATCAAATTGAAATATTTTGGTCATGGAGCATACCTTCCATATCTATAATTCTTTCCTGGTAACCAGCTTGGAGATTATCCACAACTACATAAATTCTATGTATTATTTGAGCTACATCCTTGATTGTCTCTACCTCCTACACATTATACAATATCAAACCCGTGTACTTGTGTTGTGGGAAATCCTTCCTCAAAAGGTTTCCTCCACAAGTCTAGCACTTATATGGGCCCTTCTCATATCCCTTGATTTTTTCTTGATTTGAATGACCTCTGTTGGCAGTGTTGGACTTCTATTGATTTTCTTGGTCAACAAGCATCGCACTTGCTCCTTTAGCTACCTTTTTCCATTTTCCTTAAAACTTGGAATTGTCTTTGGTTTTCCAATCTAATTTAAACTCAATCCTCTGCCTATATTTCTCATAGCAATGCTTTAGTTTTTTAATTGCATCCTCTAGTGTCTTGGGTTCATCAAATTTAATTATATCCTTGATTAATTGTGGCAACGCATTAAAATGCCTATAGATATTTGCCTTTTCCTCCTTAAGGTAGGGAATATACTTTAGAAACTCTAAGAATTTTGTGTTGTACTCATCATATATCATTTTACCTAATACAAGTTCATAAAACACCTTAGCCTTTCTATCAAAATATCTCTCAGATAGATACTCATTCCTAAAATATGCCTCAAACATCTTTCAGGACAATTCATATTCCCTTATGCCCTTTACATTTTCTAGGTCTTCCCACCAAATGTCAGCCTTACATTTTAGGATGAAGGTCGCTACCTTCACCTTCATGTTCTTTGAATAATCATGGATTCAAATATCTTCTTCATACCTAACAACCAAGATTTCACATCCTCTTATTTTCTCATTTCACCATCAAAGGTAGGAGGATTAGCCTTCTTAAACTCATCTAGTACATACTCCCTTTCTTTTCTTTCCTTGTGGCGATGACGATGGCTTTGATGATGTGGCATTTTATGAATATCCTCATATTGTTCCTCATGGGTGCTTAACATATTTTTAGGAGTACTTAATAGAGTACACCCTTTCAGAGTATCTTCACTAGACAACTAATGCCTTTCTCTAGATCTGTTCTCATTCACTCCATTGTTTCTTTCTTCTTATCCCAAAGGAATTTGAATCTCCTTATGGTTGAACCCCAATTCATGTTTCCTTTGAATTTACATATCTGATAAGCTTTGCAATATGACTTCATTGACTTCTCCTTGTTTCTCTTGCACTTTGACAAGACTCTCATTATCAACTTTATATATCCTTATTTCTAGTATCAGGCTCCTCAGTCTGTCCATCCAATCAAGAGATTTTCCCAGCATGTTGTCCAACTAATCTTTCCTTATCATTTGTTCTTCCTTATTCATATCCATGCTATGATTTATTAGAGTTGTACTAAACCATTCTTGTCCTCATCTGTTGGGAACCTGAATGTATCCCTATGTTCTAGAAATTAACACACATAACAGTTAGATAAATCAAACATAATCGTATAATATAAATTATCACCTTGGCTTGTCATTAGAAATATGTTGTTGCAGAACTAGCTGCACATTACACATCAATTAGTGCACTAGCATCAATAAATCATATGTAAGTCATCCTTAATATACCACATGCAAATATCACCATAAAATATACCAAGCATCACACATAATCAATATGTGAACAATCAGTATTCTAATTCTCATTACGAGGCTTTAAGGCCTCATTATATCTCCCAAGGTCCATTATTGAACCTTCACTTATTAGTTATGTGATAGAGCCCATCCAGTCCAAGTGTTGAACCTAAAATCTCAGAAACCACCCTATAGCATAACCCCTACTATCCCTAGCCCTAACCAAGGGTAGAAGGAGGTAGTTACTATGCTAACCCAATATCCATAGTACAATTATGGAAATGGGATCTAAATTTTTCGATACTTTTCAACTTCTTCAAAACTTAAAACGGATGGGATCATTGTGTTTATATCATCACTACCTTTCCAACGAAGTAAATTTTACCTTAAACCAACTTACGAACCAAAAGATATGACCATCCAAAATTTGGCCAGTTATAGACCTTGCATGTCATCATTGATTCCCACGTGGAAACCACGTAATAAATCACATGGCGACTTGCATGGCTTCTTTGCCAATGTGAAAATATCCACGTGGATATCCATGATCCTCCGAGTAGTGGGAGGTCAGCATCATCCATTGCCCTTGAAGTGAAATTTTAACTAGGGTGTTGACGCCGACCTAGACTGGCTCGCCTTACCATCGACCTAGAAATCCTGCGCAACCATACCTTTAGGTTTGACTATCCAACATACCCTGACTGGCCCGAATCTTGACCTATGGGTCTATTCGACTAATCAGCCTGCATACTTTGAGTCAGCACAAACTCATCCCAAGCTTAGCCTTTTTGACTGACCATTCCAACCCTTGACTTGGTGGGTCCTACAAGTGAGTTCAAGCCTATTCTTCGAGTCTATTACATATAGAATTTTTTTAAAAATCTTCCCAATTTTTACACAAGCCCAAATCCTTCAAACTCTTTCGCATGCTAAATCATGAATTTTAGAATTTTACCCTAATTCCCATCACACTAGGGAGATAGAATTTATTAAGCCCTTATGTTGTGACATTCAACTAAACTTGCTAAAAGAAAAGTGCACAAGGATTCTAATTACAAAACATGGAAAATAATATATACAAGAATATATATTTAGAAAGTTTGCATTTGAGTGTCTTTCCTTAAAATTACATGGAACTCAAGTAGCTCCCTTTTCTTTTATTCAATCAACTCACATTCATAGAGAAAATAATGAGACACATACAAAGAAATACATACTAGTTACATCAAACATCACCCTTAAATGTGGAGATACTAGTATCTCTTCATAACTAAAAGTCAATGAGATTCAAATACTTTAACACATGCATGAATTAGACCATTCCTCAAACACACATATAGGTGTTTCAACATCCCCTTAAAACACATGAAATCACATTCTTTAATCTCAATAAAACCATGAAATCAATTTCATACACATGTACATTTATGTTAACATATGAAGACCAAGTGAATATTTATCTTATGTAGCAAGTCAGACTGGAAATTGAGATTTGGACTTTGACTCTCTGCCCAACCATAGACAAGCTACAACTGTGATTACTTAAAGTCATCACCCCCGAGCTAGATTCCATTGTTTGAGGTGGAGTGATTTTGAGGGAACTTCAACCAATTAAAATAGATGAAATAGGATGTCACAAGGCCACTCTTCCTTCATCCAGAAACTACACAAGCTTCAACTCAGTATTTTCAAACTTTTTAAGCATGATTACCATCCATGCAAGGATACCATAGTATAGAGAGTCTCAGCTCACTTTTAGGAGAAGAGGTTCCACAATAAAGGAAGGTTCATCAATATATAAGTTATTGACGGGTAAATATATCACTCTCCAGGTGGTTCATTGGTGATTCAAGCACCAGAGCTTTAGCCCCAAGGAAAATCTTGGTGGTTCATCATTCCTCACCAACACGTGAGTGTCTCTTCCCAATTCTGTAGTTTCATCAATCCATGAGCTTCCAATGGTTTCTTCTACCTTGGAGGAAAGCCACTACTCTTTATAAGTATTTCAACCAGCAAGCCTCTGTGAGGGTTGTTCAACTAGCTTTAATCTCTCCAAAGCTTAAAAGACCGAATTCTGATCACTGCCCTCTTTGCACTCTCACGTCCACCCTTAGAGAATTTTTTCTTACAATAGTGTTCTACCACTACCTTTACATGCAAGAGAATGGGAAAGTTTGTTCTCCATGTCTTTTTGTATGTGCATGGGTGTGCCATGAGAATGTCTCCACATTCCTCCAAAGAGAATAACCATCCATTTTCCTCCTATCTCCATGCCACTCAACTGTTTAGGACAGTGAAACCCATGATGCTTTTAAGTTTTTACCATTTTCTTACTTTCTATCAGGGTTAAAGGGCACCTGGGCGTGTCCTTTCCTCTTTCAGTTAATTTATAGCATAGCTAACCCATTTAAAACCGCTCAACCAACTAGGACTAATATTTAGAACAACAATTCCCTTAAGCAATTTCCTTCCTCAAGAAATGGAATTTGTGTCACTTTTTCTCTCTTCCTTTTACATAATTAGAATTATTTATAAAGAGAGAGATGTTAACCAAGGGATGTCACAAATACCCACTGTTAAATACAAGTATGTCAAATTAAAATAAATAAATAAATAAATACAATCCTACAAGAATAATCAATTGGATAAATAATCTGATAAATAAATAAATACAATAACATGTGAATAATGATTGCATAAATAGAATAAATCAAACAACAAGAAATTTATTATATAGGTAAAAACAAAAAAACTATGTGAACAACTAATTACAGATATAAAGAAAAATAAAGAAAACTACCTAAATTACACAACACTTAAATTAATTGATGTACAACTAATCTATAATAAAATAAATTAATTCCAATTACATTTTGTGGAAAGGAGAAGTCTAACTCTTCTACTTTTTGTTTTCTTTTTGTGGGAATACAATGATACAATTTATAGTGAAGTTTTGGTCTTTTATTGGTTAAATGGATTCATACAATTTATAGTGAAGTTTTGGTCTTTTATTGGTTAAATGGATTCATTGTCATGAAAAGACCATGGAGCTTTACACATAAGTTTTGTTTAAAAATTAAACAACAAATCATAAATTGAGCTTCCTAAGTTTCTCATGTCATTTGTTAACAATTAGTAAATAATAAATCCATCTCCACAAATTTCTTATGTGATTTACTAATAATTATAAAATAAAGAATTATATATAATTCCAAAATACTTGCAAAAAACTCAAAATAGTAATATCTAATAGTTCCAAAATAGTTTCCATATATAAGATGGTTAATGATGTTCCAAATCCACGGCATATCTTGGTGATTGTAAATTGATCTAAATTAAAACTATGTAGCAAGAACAATGTAACATTAAAATTGTAACAACAATGTAACATTAAAATTGTAACATCGATTTTGTAACAACAATAATGTAACAACAACTATGTAGCAGCAACAATATAGTAGCAGCCTTGTAACAATAATAGCATTATGGTAGTGTAATAACAACGATGTAACATCAATTGTTATAACAACATGATTGGTGGGTGTTATATGAATGTGATTGGTAGGTGTTATAACAACATGATTATTTAGTGTTATGGCAACATGATTGATAGGCATTACAATAACATGATTGTTAGGTGTTATGACAATGTAACTAGTAGGTTTTACAATAGTTGATTGATAGGTATTACAACAACTATCTGGTAGGTGTTATAGTTACTTACCAGTAGGTGCTATGGTAATTGACATGATAGGTATTACATCGGTTTACATGTAGGTGTTATAGCTATGGATATGTAGGTATTACAAAAGTTTAATGATAGGGTTACAACACTTTATTGATAAGTGTTACAACAACTAACTAGTAGGTGTTATATGAAATGAAATGATATTTTAATGTCCACGAGACTAAAAATAATCTATGAGACAGTGAGTTCCCTGTTTTTTGTTTTTTGCAATTCAATCCTTTTTCGATTCAAATTGATGATGAGCTGGCCCAACCTTCCAACAATCTCCTCGCTAAAAAGACAATGTTCTCATAAATTTCTCTGATGTCTTTGAATGCATCACATTCCAAAATGAAATGTTTTTCCAATTCCACAGCCCCAGATGTGAAAAATGTACACACCCATTCTTCCCAAGCTTCTTTAGGCCTTTTCCACCATCCTGTTTCACACCGAAGTTGCGAGTTGGTCTTTAATTGAGCAATAAGAACCTTTGCCCTCCACTAAATGCTAGCTCCAATGAACTCTTTTTGTTATAGATCACATAGGGTTGAATTCCTCAATGTAATATTTCTTCTTTCTACCCAACTCCTTTCCCCATACCTTTTTACTAAACTTCTCCATAACAAAATCCTTTAGCTCCTTGCTATTTGTGGGAAATGCATTGAGGTAGATATTCCATTTTTGCATCCATGTATAGTTTTGTTGGTAAGTGTTACAATAACTAACGCATAGATATTACAACAATTGATTGATAAGTGTTATAACAAGTGAAAAATAAGTATTAGAACATAACAAAATCCTTTAGCTCCTTGCTATTTATAGAAAATACATTGAAATAAATATTCCATTTTTACATCCATATATAATTTTGTTGATAAGTATTACCATAACTAAATGAGTGTTACAGTAACTAACTAATAAATGTTATAGCTTCAACACAAATTTATGTAACTCCTAACACGAATTTATGTAGCTTCTACATAATAACTATGTTGTAGAAACAAGTAATCTATAATTTCAAACTTAAAAAAAATACACTACATATTATCCTCCTCTTCTAAGTCATTTTGCAATTGAGATAATAGTAGTTATGACAACATATTTAATGTATAAAAAAATTAAATAACATGAAGAACAAGAAAATTCGTAACATGTTTGCATATTACTTTTAATATTTTATGATTACATTTTCATATTTACATTTAATAATTTGTTATTTACGTTTAATATTTTGTTAAAACCTTTAACGTGTCCGATTCTAATATCAAATCATGTATTTATTAAAATAATCCGTTCCCGACCAAATTGTTAATCAAAATAAATTATTGATACATATCTGTGGGTTTTACTCGAGGGAAAGAACTCTTAACATTTTGAATGTATAGAGAGTTTTCGGCGTAATTACATAGATATTCTTTTGTCGACGCATTTCGAACCAACAACTGTGGTTCATCGTCAGGACAAGTTGAAGAACCCGCGACTTTTAGACCTCTCAATACTATCCGTAGCTCCCTCAGGTCTGTAAAAGATCCGATTGACCCGAAAGACATGAAGGGCGTCTATATCATTCCGTGTTCCTGTGGGACACCATATATTGGTGAGACGGGTCGCTCGATTAATCAAAGGATTAGTGAGCATTCAGCTGACCTAAGGCATGGTAGGACCAAGTCCTCTGCCCTGGCTGAACATGCTGGGAAGACGATGCATCATGTCTGTATTGAGGATGCTCAAGTCATTGCTAGGGTTGCGCAGTTTCACCATCGCAAATTTAGAGAGGCCCTGGAGATTGAGAAAAGGCCGAATAATCTTAATAGGGATGGTGGCTGGAAGATTAGTAGTTGCTGGGTCCCAGCCCTATCTTCCTAACCTCCCCAGGTCTTAGGGTTCTTCCCTCTCCTAAAGAGTCGTTTTCGGTGATTGGTCCATTTTCCTATGATTTTTCCCCTTTTATCCTAGCATCCCTATAGTATTAGTATGGTTTAGTCTTATTAATATGCGTTGTTATTAAGTGTATTAACCTTATTTCCTTTAGGCTATTATTAAGTTTCAATTAAAGAGAATTATTATAATTATTAAATTTGTGTTTCATACATGTATATTTAATTACTACTATTCCTTTAGAATTATAATAATGATTATTAGCCTAGAACATTAGATTAATATCTTTACCCAGCTTCATATATTTGCTAAACAAAAAGTTTTAACCTCCATTTGTAATATCTTCTTAATAACTTGGTTAATTTTAATAATATTATTGGATAATATTTTATTAATTAATTAAATATAGATTTCTTAATAAGTATAGATTATTAAACTAATTATAAAATTACATCTTGATAGAAGATATAATTTATTAATTTAAGTTTAAAATGGACCATTAGATTTAAATAAAAAATTATTATTGAATAAATATATAATGTACCTATAATATTAATTCAGTTTGAGTTAGTTCGTTTTTATATGCATTTATAAGCAAGTACACTAACAAATAAATACTTTAATTAAAAAAAAAATTACCTAATTTAACGAGTTTCCATAAATAATAGTAATTTAATATATCAAGATTATTATTTATTTGACTAAGTATTTGTTAATAATATTGGTGAAATAATAAATGATTAAATAAATTTGGATTATTTAATAAATAAAAATTATTAAATTAATTGAAAATTTTGTATTAATTTAATTTCAAATGACCATTAGATTAAAAGGATAAATAAAAAATATTACTAAATAAATATTCTTTGTACCAATGATAATATTTTAATTTGAATTAGTTCGGTTTTGGATATAGTTATACATTTATTAATTTAATTAGGTTAACAATTGAATACTTTTATTTACCTAATTTATTGGAATGATAAATTATTAAAGAAATTTATTTTATTTAATAAATATAAATTATTGTATTAAATATAAAATTTATTAATTTAGTTTCAAATGATAAATAAAAATATTATTATGATATATCAATGATAGTATTTTAATTTAAATTAGCTAAGTTTTGGATATTTATACACATTTTTTCAGTTCTTTTATTATATAGTTTACCTAATTTAACTAATTTCTTAGAATAATAATAATAATTAAATATAACAAGGTTATTAAATTTTGACTCGGGTCATTGGGTCAAAATTAGCCGTTGGCAATATAGCCGTTGGAGTCTCTGCACATACTATTTAACAAGCTAAGCTGGATTGGTTCTTCAACTTGTCCTGACGATGAACCACACTTGTTGGTTGGAAACCCGTCGACAAAAGAATATCTATGTGATTACGCCGAAAACTCTCTAAACAATGTTATGGATCACAGAAGTCTAAATTCCTTAAATTTTAAATGTATTTTAATTCTTAATTTTGTTCCGAAAAGAATTACATTTTCTGAATATTAGTAATGTGATTAAAAAAATTATCTATATTAGTTTTATGGGTTAGCTCAATAAACCATATCATAATAAAGTTTTATATATTTAAATTATAAGTCTAAATTCTATTAAGAACATTTATAGGAGTTGCGAATCACTTTTCTTTTAGCATTGGCTGTTTTTTATTAACTGCATGGTGAATTGGTAATTGTCAGTTTTAATTTAAGGGAGACTCACAATCAATCTTCGTAGCTACCACTATAACACCAAGAGTACATCCAACTACTGGGGTCTCCTAAGCTCTGCCCAAATAAATTTACGTCAAACCACACATCACTATACAACGAGATTACCTAATTAGAAAAGAGAGAAAGGTCCTTTCCTTTTCGCTCTACCCTGGTTTGGAGGGGAATAAATCTAGGGTCGTGGACCTTATTTTCCCCTAGTTCCGCTACCTTCTAGCTCTTTGAGGGGAAGAGGATGACCTTACGTGAGCTATGTGCACAGCTCTAGGGGAAGAAAGAAATATCGGGGATAATTTTTAATAGTTCCTCTTCCTTTAAAGTAGAATAGATCCCATCCTTATGGACCAAACAGAAGAGAAATATTATGACATGAAATATCTGGAATAATCATACCACTTTTACTAGAAGTAGCCTTCTTATTGTTAGCCAAAAGTTGATGACATTATTTTAAGAATAGTCTTTATTATATAAATTATTTTAAATATTCTTATAAAATATTAAATATTTATTATTATATATATATATATATATATTTTTTAAAAAATATTTTAATAAAATATTAAATATATTATTTATATATATATATATATATATATATTATATTATTAAATAAAAAGTTTATCGAACAAAACAATAGTCAAACATTTATAAACCATTCACAAAATACTATTTCCTTATTTGAATGTTTCGTTCCTTCTATGTCTTTCTGCAATTGTTATTTTATTTAGAATTTTTCATTACAACATTGAGAAATTTATAAACCATTCACAAGTTACTATTTCCCTGTTTCAATGTTTCCTTCCTTTTATGTCTTTCTGCAATGGTCCTTCCTTCTATGTCTTTCTGCGATTTTTATTTTATTTAAGATTTTACAATCTTACAACATTGAGAAATAAAAATGGTAATTATTCGAACTTTGGAATCTTGTTCGTTGTTTTTCACTTTCTATAGACTGTATTATATAATTTTGAACGGGACAGATGCATGTATAAGAAGACACTATTGTATAATTTAGAACAATACAGAGGTGTGTAAGCCAGAATTTTTTAAAACTATTTTGTGCTCCTTGCAAAGAGAATTGCAGGGGAAATATTGTGAATCTTTGTACAAGAAGACTTTATTGTATAAATATTGTAGGTCAAGTTTTTGACCACTAAACACAGTTGATGGGTGGTTATTGTAATAACTTATTTAAGTCTCTTCTTATCCTTTCTAGTAGGCTGTATAAGCATCTATTTTATTTAATTTTAATCTCTTGTAAATAGAATTGAGAATTATTTTGCAGTGGGAAACAAATAAAATGCAGAAATCATTATACACTGACAAAATCTAGCCATTCATAGACAAAAAGGAAGCAACAATTATGCACTGCCTCCATCTTCTTGCATGATAGAGTTTAGGAAGCATGTTTTATGTATCACAAAGTCTTGAAATCATCTCAGATCTGTAATTTTTTTAGATCTGTAAATATGAAATTATATTTTATATATGGAAAGTTTTTAAATAGTTTCAGTGAACATAGATTTGTGAGATTTGGTGTTTGGAATCGATTCTTAAAAAAACTTACTTAATTTATCTTAATCAAATCTAGTTTAAGAAGCATGTTTATTATAAGAAGCCTGTAAACCCCCTCCGTCAACATAGATATGTGAGATTATATTTTAATCAAGATCCAGGTTGTTAAGCAAATGATTACCTGCAACAAAATTCTTTAACATGACCCTTAATTTCGACCTTAAGATAGAGTCAGGCAAGCCATTAAAGGCAAGCTGGTTATCCAAAGAATTTCGAAATTCGTTGCCACATGTTCATGACCCCTCATTCATGAAAACACGCACATAAATGAATGACAAAGATAATGATATATTAAGACTCCAAATCTATAGAATCTCAACAATAAAAACAAACTGAAAAGTTGAAAACTGAGATCTTCTGCAGAGCACCCAGAAAACGAACCAGAATACTGGAAATAATAATCACTATTTTCACAAGAATGGAAGTTCTGGACCATGGCTAACATTCGCAACTGTTAATTTATTTATTTATGGTTTACTTGTTAAGGTATAGCCATACACATGAGTAGAAAAATTACCAACGGGGACCGCCAGGGCCGGGAGGAGGCGGAGGCGGTCCAGGCGGGCCGGGTGGAGGTGGATGCGGATGCGGATGATGATGCCAATGCGGAGGGCCAGGAGGACCTGGAGGAGGGCCGCCAGGGCCGGGCGGAGGCGGAGGTCCTAGTGGGCCTGGCGGAGGAGGAGGGCCGCCGGGACCTGGTGGAGGTGGCCCAGGGGGAGGAGGGCCGCCCGGATACATTATTAATGCCCTTCTTACCCGCTTCCTCGCTTGCTCAAACTCGCCGCCGCTATTGCTATTGCTATGCCACCGCAGCTGCTTCCCTTTCTGTAAATTCTTGGAAACAGGGATTGGAAAATCTGCGTGTTTTGTCATCGTCGGACTCGCCTCCCGGGTATATATAGGTTTTTTTTGGGAGGATGTTCAGTGATTGCGTGTCCCGTTTGACGAAGGTTTGAATGGTAGATTCGTCGCGCCCACTGTAAGCGTTTATATAAGTTTGGAGGATGTGCAGAGAGTTGCGTGTTTCCGTCGGACGAAGGTTTGAATGGTAGATTTATCTCGTTGCTTTCATCACTCCCGAGTTTTTTCAACTCTCCAGAAAATATGAAAACGTGACAGAGAGATCTAGACTCCTCGGTCCGGTGAATAATTCGATATCGTCACCACCTTCTCTGTTTGCCCTATTGGAGAGCGTGGACGTCTAGACTCTTCGAATTGGAGTTGTCTATAATGCGACTTTTTGGAGATTCTGGTGACGGAATCCGGCGGAAGAAATGAGTTTAAATCTTGATTTTTAACAGTTAAAATGGTTTTTTAACTGCATATTTGGATTCAGCGCCCTGAAAAACCCCTGGGAGCCATTGATTGTGCAGAAACTAGCTATCAAACTTGGGATTCCATTGAATTGCTACCGGATTTTGACCGGAAAAATCCGCCGAAAAGACTCTCAAAAAATCGCGTTATAAACTACTGCCTTCGAATTAAATCGAAATCTTCTCGATTTTCTCATGGTTGGCCCACAAGAGTACAGGTGTGTTGGTGAAATCTATGTGCAATAAAAGGCCCACTCAAACCACATCCGTTCAGATGAAATCTATGTGCAATATAAGGCCCACTCAAATCTAGACTCTTCGAATTAAATCGGAATCTTCTCGATTTTCTCATGATTGGCCCACAAGAGTACAGGTGTGTTGGTGAAATCTATGTGCAATATAAGGCCCACTCAAATTACATATATTATCCGTTCAAATGAAATCTATGTGCAATATAAGGCCCACTCAAACTTCATATATTATCCGTTATGATGCATTATCTATTCATATGAGATGCATAAATACAATGTTTCGGAATCTTCTCGATTTTCTCATGATTGGCCCACAAGTAAGGTGTGTTGGTGAAATCTAAGTGCAATATAAGGCCCACTCAAACCATATGCATTATCTATTCATTTTTTGGTTTATCTTACTAGATGATTTTTTAATTCAAGATGGTTATTTAAGTTCATGTGTTTTCTTTTGTCTTTTTTAAAGTCAATAATTCACATTTACATATTTTTGAAGTACTATGCCTTTAATATATTTTTTTTTAATTTAAAATGTTTATGTGAGTTTATGAAGAGAGTTAAAATATGGAGGTGGATAGTAGTCAATTATTTGATGTGTCTTTTTGAATATGGTGGTTTTTTTTTTAATTTAAAATGTTTATGTGAGTTTATGAAGAGAGTTAAAATATGGAGGTGGATAGTAGTCAATCATTGGATGTGTTTTCTGAATATGGTGGTTTAAAGAAAATCACAAATTAAATAAGTAATAGAAGTCTTAAGTTTTTTTTGAGTGGTGGTTTAAGGCGCACCACCAATTATAGCACTTGGCTTAAGTTGTTCTAGGAACAATTCCAAATATAGTAACAGTTGATGTTTTCTTCTAAATGGAAGTGTTTACTGATGATGGTTTAAAGATGACCATAAATTGTTGAAATGGTGGTTTCAAGATGCCCATAAATTGTTCTCTAGCAAAAGCAATAAGTCTTCTACCAATTGGTGGTTTAAGAAAGATCAAAATTGTTGAAGGTACCACACACCTAGGACCTTCATTACTGGCACATGCAGACACTTAGTTAGAGCATTCATTGACATTCAAGGCTTCAACATTGGAACCTTCACCAGATGGCGCCTTTGACTGTCCATACATGCATGGGACTACATGCAAGATCCTTTCTACATGATTTACTCCCTGATTTTCTCCTCCTTTCACTCTGCAACTGGCTAGTTCTCTCTGGAACTTACTGTAGGTGTCGAGTCCTCTCATTGATCACCACTATGGCGCATTACGTTGGGATCTTCACCCAGTGATGCGTATTAGTTAACTTTAATGTAGTATATCACGAGCATTGTAACCTATTTTCTGTTAATCAATAATTCTTTTTGTTCTTTCAATTTTTTTTAGTGTTTTTGCTTTGCAAAGATGTGTGTTCAACCTTTACTAGATAGATTCATCTGCGCAGGTTTTCTAACACATTTACATGGTATTAGAGCCCACGGGTTGCTAGATAAAAGGTGCACCAATACTTTAATTTGCAGGTATTACAGCTTGGAGATCAAAGATCGACAAAAAAATTGAGCTTCCCAAAGCATCAATCCTAACACCGTACAACTAATGGAAGGAACAAATGGCTCGATACCTTTGTCAGAAAGGGTTGTACAGGATTACCATGGCTGCAGAAGTGGAACCCACTTCAATCATAGAAAAATCCAAGTGCCTCAATTGCATGGATGAGGTCCACGGATCCATATGCATGTGCATCTCCCCAAAGTCGCAGTTTCATCTATCTGCCTGCAGTACTCCCAATGAGATTTGGAAAAAGGTTGAAGAACTCTACGAGAAACGAGATGAGATGAAAGGACATCTACTCGAAGTGGAGCTGCTCCCATTGGATCCACAGAACTATGAAAGAATTCAAGACTTCTTCACCAAATATAATGATCTATCGCTGTAACTCAAGGGTTGTGGAATTGACAAATCCAAGGAGGAGAGTCGCCAAGTTCTCTCTATTATCTAAAAGCTCGGACCGGAATAGTCTGTCTTTGTGTCTACGCTTCATTCAGTAAGGCTCACAACAAGTAAATCCTGCACTATGGCTTTTCTCAAAGAGTATATGGAGTCCCTCACTTTTGAGCAAGATAAACTCATTGGCATGGGGAAATCAAACCTCCAAAAGCGCATGCACTTGTTGGGCATGATGGCAACCACAATAAAAATCACAGATTTGATTCAAATCAGAAAAATCAGTAGCAAAAAGACAAGGTAAAAACACATACCCATCCAAAGAAGGAAGGGTACACCAAGCCCTTCAATGACTCCTCTGGCTCTAGAAATGAGAAAGGGAATAAAGGAGACAAATGCACCTACTGTCACCAAGGATTCCATCTAGAATCCTCTTGCATGAAGAAACAAATTGACCAAATGGCAGAAATTCTTCAGAAGCACAACCTTGCGGACCACATCCCTCAGGGCACCAAGAATAAAATGAGGATCCGCCACATGGGAAAGGTAACAATTTTCATGCTTTAGTTGCAATTAACTCTTCCCCTGATGCATGGATTATAGATTCTAGTGCATCACATCATATGGTTGTTGCAAAGGAAGTCTATTCCTCTTTGGATGCATGCAAAGGACCTCCCATCCTCATGGGAGATGACTCACCTATTGACGTCACTGGAAAAGGTAGAGTGGAACTTTTACACGAAATCTTTGAAGATGTGCTTCATGTTCCAAAAATTTCGGTAAACCTGCTTTCAATTTATCAGATCACTCATTTCGGCACCATAAAGAGAGTGGAATTCACTCCAGATGTAGTGAACATATATGACCTACATAGCAACTCCAAAATTGCAACCGATGACATAAACGATGGAGCTAGATTGTATACATTTTCTGAATTTATTGAATCTGAATCCTCCTTATTGCTGACACATGTTGATGATAGTAGTAGGCTTTGGCAAGAGAGGTTTGGTCACTTAAATTACATGTATATGCAGCAGCTAAGCAAGCATGAGATCGTGGAAGGCTTCCCAAATATCAGTTTCTCCAAAGGAGTTTGTGAAGGGTGTGTCCTTGGAAAACATCCTAGAGAAAAGTTTGACACTGACAAGACTCACAGGGCATCCTCTCATCTAGATCTGATCCATAGTGATCTCATGGGGCATTTTCCTCATCCTTCCATCAACAAAGCAAGGTATGTGCTTACATTTATTGATGATTTCTCATGGTATACTTGGGTGTATCTTCTCAGGGCCAAATCCGAAGTTTTTGCGCACTTTGAAGATTTCAAAGCACTAGTTGAGACACATTCAGAGAGAAAGATCAAAGTCCTCAATACAGACAATGGGGGGGAATATGTTAACACAGCACTTCAGAACCTTTTCCTTGAGTCCGACAAACAGTTGCAACAACACAATTCCATACACTCCGCTGCAGAACGAAGTTTCTGAGAGAAAGAACTGATCTCTCAAAGAGATGACTTCCTGCATGCTGCGTGCTAAGTCACTACCTCATAAGCTATGGGCTGAAGCACTTAATTGTGCTAACTACATCTAGAATAGATCTCCTCATAGATCTTTCAAGGATCAGGCCCCCTTTGAGGCTTGGAGCAGCACTAAACCGTAGGTCACCCACTTCTGTGTTTTCGACTCTCAAGCATGGGCCAGGATCCCCTCTAAAAAGAGGAAATCTCTTGATCCATAGGGCATTGAGTACATATTTGTTGGACACCCTAATGGTGTGAAGGGATACCGACTCCTGATTTCCTCTATGGACAAGCTCATCATTGAGTGAAGTGTCCAATTTGAGGAAAGTCTCTCACATGCACCTCAATTGTCACATGCAGACACCTTTTATCTACCTCATGACCTAGCTGATGACTCAATACACTCAGATGCAGAGACAGATCATGCAAATGTCGAGGTAGAGCATGCAGATGCAGAGACAAAGTCTTCAAATACAAATCCAGTGCATGCATATGATGATCCACATCCAAGCCCAGATCGGGCTTGCAGCAATGAATCAACTTCCCCTTTCATAAATCAGAGAACAAGGAGCTTAAGTGAGATATATGCACAAGACCACCTAGCTGTTAGAAATGGTCTTATGGGGGATAATTCTAATCTACGGAGGACTAGCTCAGAGTTTATTGAGCCTCCTCTTGTCCTCATTATCATTGAACCAACGTCATCCTGACATTATCATTTGGTTCAATCTTTTAATCTGCAGTCTTATGTTGAGGCAGCTGGGCATCCCTCTTGGAAGTCTACCATGGAGGAGGAGTACAACTCCCTCCTCGAGAACCAGACCTGGGATCTGGTCCCCCTTCCTTCAGGAAAGAAACTTGTCTGATGGAAATGGGTCTACAAGACCAAGAGTGTTGCAAATGGACAAATCACTAGACAGAAATCCAAGCTAGTAGCCAAAGGCTTCCAGCAAGTGCATGGCATTGATTATGATGAGACCTTTGATCCAGTAGCAAAGATGGATTCCATACGCCTTGCACTTGCCATTGCGGCTGCCCAGGGGTGGGAAGTACATCATATGGATGTGAAGAATGCCTTTCTTCACAGAGACCTATCTGAGGAGATCTACATGGAGCAGCCACATGGTTTCATTCTGGATTCATCTTTGGTCTGCAGACTGAAGAAGTCTCTCTACAACCTTAATCAGGCCCCGAGAGCTTGGTATGTGAAGATGGATTCTTTTCTCTTATCACAAAACTTCGAAATATGTAAGCCTGATCTGAATGTTTACGTGCTTAGGACACATGACTCTCTTCTTATATTAGTTTTGTATGTGGATGATCTCCTGATCACCGGCAACTCGGCTTCAGCCATTGCTACAGTCAAGAGGACCTTGCATGATAGGTTCTTGATGACAGACATGGGTCCATTACACTTCTTTCTTGGTCTTGAGATCAGCTAGGATGCCACAGGCATCAAACTTTCTGAGGCTAAGTATGCACTGGATCTCCTCAAGAGATTTCACATGACTGACTGCAAGCCAGCACTGACTCCTTTTCTATCTGGGGTCCGCCTTGAGGATGGAGGTGACACTCCATTAGTTCACAGTACTCTCTACCGAGAGCTAGTGGGGAGCTTACTGTACCTCACCCACTCCAGACCAGATCTCTCATATGCAGTAGGGGCAGTTTCTAGATACATGCAGGAGCTGCATGAGCTACACTGGAAAGATACCAAGTGCATCCTTCAATATGTGCAGGGAACCATCACCTTCAGGATTCACTATGCAACAAGCACTGCATTGAATCTCCTTGGCTTTACAGATTCTGATTGGGTGGGCGACATCATTGATCGCAAGTCCACCTCCGGATATTCACTCAGTTTAGGGTCAGGCCCTATCTGTTGGTCGAGAAAGAAGTAGGCTGCTATGGCTCTCTCTTCAGCTGAGGCTGAGTATAGAGGAGTAGTTAACATCTCCATTCAGGCTCTATGGCTATAGCACTTTCTCACTGAGTTGGGCATCAAGTTCCACTCGCCCACTATCATCTGTTGTGACAACCAGATCACTCTCAAATTTTGCAGGGATCCAGTACAGCGACAGTGGACTAAGCGCATAGAGATCCATATGCACTACATCAGAGACTTAGTACATGATCGGGTCATTGATTTGCAGTTCTATCCTTCAGCAGAACATACTGTAGACAACTTCACTAAGACATTCACTGAGCAAAAGTTTCACTCTTTGAGCGATCGTATTGGAGTGTAGGACACAATTGCTTAGCAACTGACTTTTCTTCTTATTTTCTTTTGGTTCCCACGAGGTTTTCCCTCTTTTCTCAATTTTAGTACAAGTTGCACTATATTTTGGGTGACCTTTGGCCTTATTTTTCAGGGCCCATTTTCTGTTTTTCCCCATAGTGGTGTTTGAAGGGGGTGTTGGAGGTACTACACACCTAGGACCTTCATTACTGGCACATGCAGACACTTAGTTAGAGCATTCACTGACATGCAAGGCTTCAACATTTGAATCTTCACCAGATTGGCACCTTTGACTGTCCATGCATGCATGGGACTACATGCAAGATCCTTTCTGCATGATTTACTCCCTGATTTGACCCTCCTTTCACTCCACAACTAGCTAGTTTTCTCCAGAACTTGATGTAGGTGTCAAGTCCTCTCATTGATCACCACTATGGCGCTTTACCTTGGTATCTTCACCCAGTGATGTGTATTAGTTGACTCTCATGTAGTATATCATGAGCATTGTAACCTATTTTTTGTTAATCAATAATTCTTTTGTTCTTTCGATCTTTTCTAGTGTTTTTGCTTTGCAAGCAATGTGTTCAACCTTTACTAGCCAGATTCATCTATGCAGGTTTTCTAACACATTGACAAAAATCAAATCATATGTAGGAATGTGTCTAGCACAATGGTTGCTTGCTCATTTGGAATGTGCTTTTCACTGAGCAAGGCAATAAAAGGCTAGGTGACTTATTCTTAGGAGGTACTAGTGCACTGTGAGAGGGAGAAGACCCTAGTGAAATATTGAAGCTTTCATAACTTGCAAGGATAAGCATGGTAGAAGAGCTCTCGAAATGGCTAAGCGTGGGACCAACGTGGTAGAGAAAGAAATGCATTCTAACATGACTCAAACATGAATCACACACATAAATGCCATCAATACAAGCCAATGGAATGCAAAAGACTCATGAACATCAATCACACCTTGAAATGACATCCAAGCGACACCTATTTCTAAGTGCGACAGTTGAAAAAACACATTACGACACAGAACACAAATTACGACAGAAAGGACGACTATGACCCGAAGGTGCGCTAAGTTGTAGAAATGTGTCTAGCCCATATTTTGTTGATATGTGTGGCCATGCAATGTAGAGGGTGTGCCAAAACTAACTTTGGTGATATGCAAAGGTGCAACACATATTGGAGTGAAAATAACAAAAATGACACTTGCGACAGGAGGAAAATATTAAAACGACACTTGCAAAATGTGAACGACCTTGAAAGGGACACATGCGAGAGTGAAGGTAACATGAAAATGACACTTATCAAAGTGAAATCAAGTCAAAAAAATAGTCGCAAATGTGAAAGAGACACTTGTGAAAGCAATGGTGCGTAAAAGTGACAGTTGAGAAAACTCACCAAAATGGAAGTACAAATGCAACCAAAGTGAGGGAGACTATCAATGAAATTGTGCACTAACTGTCGAAATGGGTTGAACATTGCATATGTGCCATCTTGATCGATAATGTTATGCATGTTTGAGCTTGCGTAAAGGAAGTGAGTTTATGAATTCAACCATGCCTATGCATGTGTGAACAAATAACTTGGCAGTTAAACTTTGAGAAGAAGACTCAAACGCCTTACAAAACATTAATTTACCATGAATTAGCCATAGAGTGACAAATTGTGAGATCCTCGGTAGGCTCCAAAATTCAAGTGTGGAAAAGTTTTTTGGAGTATGTTGATCACAACGACAACATGACCATAAGCTCTAGCTTGATTGCTTGTGGCTTGTCCCAAAATCCAAGCATAGAAAATTTTAATTTTTCCTTCAAGACTTTTAATAGAGGACATGAGGGTGGACTTTGATCCACTTATGTGTACATGGATTACAAGACCATTTAATATATTCTCTCTACGTGCAACCACACATTTGACCACTCAAGGTGCCCCCATGGCTCCAAGAAAACCCCTCATGTGAACGAACCCTTGTCCAATAGGGAAAAAGTCCTCACTTTCCACCATTATATCCAACCTCCTTGGTCCTATAAAATTGAAGGACTAAAAGTTGGGATTTGATTCACTTATGTGTGTAAAAAATCACAAGATCATTCAATATAATCTCTTCCAGTGCAACCACACATTCAATCACTACCCCATGGTGCCTCTATGGCTCTAGGTTACGCCCTCAAGAGAATTGAACCTTACCCAACACTAAAGAACTCCTAGCTTTCAACCATTGGATCTAATCCCTTATATTAAATTAAATCATGTTATCTTATAAAACAGTATATCATTATTTTATTCTCATTTTTTCTTATCTATCTATATATATATAAACTAATGATGAAAATTCAAATAGAAATAAATATAATTTATTATATAAATAAATACATAATAAAATATAAAATAAATATTTGATTATTATTTAACCATACAAATCTTTTTAAACATATCAATATTTAAGTATAATAAACCAAAAATATAAAATGTAACATACAGATGAAATTATGATTCAACAATTGATTATGATGACTTACATCCACTGAAATTGATGAGGTCTATCAGACCTTAAGAAAAGAATTTAGTTGATACTTTTTAAAATATTATTTTTATAATCAAATAGAAGGGAGAGGAGTGTTTCGGGATCACTATAGTTGTCGTAATTGAACAAGTCAAGAAGGTTAAAAGTCTAGCAGATGTTTTGGAAATGAGAATGGATGTGAGTGATGGCAGAACAATCCAAGAGAAAGTGTTTTTCATCTTCAATTTTCTTAGTGTCACACAACTGACAAATTCTTTCTTCCTAGGGTGTTTTGGGGATCGACCAACACCCAATTTCACTTCAAATCTCGTAGGAGTTAGTTCTTATCTTCGCAATGTTCATTTTTGTCTTAGCACTAGTTAAGACAAAGAGGTAATTCTAGTTAGCGAGAGTGGGATTGATCACCTCCTTATAGTACCTTACTTGTTTTTCCCCTCAAGCTCCTTATCATCCCACAATTTGTCGTTCAATTTGGAAGTGATAGTATTTTTAATATTATGTCTATTCTCCAAGATGATCTCCTCCTTTACCCCCTAATAGTTGTGCCATGTTTGGGCATCCTTGTGCCAACGCCGCTTGAGTCAGAGGTGAGGGTTTTGGCTAGAGATAGAAGCAGTTTTAGGGAACATCTTAGTTTCCATGTTGTAAAGCTTCTTTTAATACATCACATAACAAAACATAGTTATGCTTTCAATTCAACGATCTTGAAGTTGCTAACTAACTGATTCAAAGTTGCTAACTAACTGATTCAATAGAATAACCAGAAATTTGACTGCCACAAATAAATATATAATATATTGTGAAATTTAAACATGATTTAGATACATTTTAAATCTATGCTAGAGACATGGTTATGTTTCAATTACCTAATCATTTAAATTTTTTTAATTAATATGATTTTTTTTTTTAATTATTAAAAAATTAATGTTATAAAGTGATAAAATTTATGATAACATAATTATCCATCCGATAAAGTTATATGAATGTTGATTGATTTTTTGTTCATGGTAAAAAAATATATTAGTTTCAATAATTTTGACTAATAAATATAATATTAATATTTTTTAAAAATTAAATACTATTTTTTTTTATTATATATGAATTAATGCCCAAGTATTTTTAAATTTTATTTTTAAAAAAAGTATATATTATATATATATATTAATATTCAAAAATTTGAACTCCACCATTTTGGATTACCACATCCCATTCAATCAAACATAAAAATTTTGTTAAAGCATTTGTAGGCTTAGTTCGTATTTCCTTTTGTTATATATACATATATACTGTTTCCATTTATTTTTTCCAGTTATTTCCCAATTTTTTGGGTTATTTCATATAAACAAATAAATAAACATATAATTATTTTTCGTATCTCGATTAATTTACAAATATCCATCCTTCCAGGTTAATATATAAAAAACAATGTAGTACTAAGTTGTTTGAGTGTTTGCTTCATTCTCTGTGTTTTTCCTCTTTTTCTTTTACTAAAGATAGTTTTTTTACCTTGAAAATACACACAGTTCACACAATGCTGCTAAATAATAGTAAATCCAAAATACAGAAAGCATTTGTTCCTTTCTCTTTTATCAAATGGGACATTTTAAACTTTGAAAATCAATACAGTTCATATAATTCTGGTAAATAATAGCATATGCAAAATGTAAAAAACATTATATCTTTAATATTATATATTTTTATAAAAAAAATTTATGAAAAAAATAAATTTTTTTTGATTCAATTTTGATTATAAATTTTTGAAAATATTTAATTTTTTATTAAATTTTAGAAATATTATGGTAAATTTGACTTCCCTCACATTCATCCCATTTCCAAAAATCTGCAAATCAAATTAAACTTAGGAAAAAAATCAGTTAGCAGTCATGCACTGCATCTATCTTCTTGCATGATTGGAGTTCAGGAAGCTTGTTTAACATATTAAAAGGTATTTATACCGCCTCAATCATTATAGATCCATAAGATTCCTTCTTAGATTTTCCTTCTTAGATTTGTAAGATTTCAAGATTGGATCTTAATCAAAATTTAGATGGTAATGTAAACGTTTTTTTCTTAACTGAACCAATTTATTTTATTTGTCATTTTTAAAGTTAAATTATGATTATTACATTAAATAAAATTATTTTAAAATATCATAAACAAGTTAGTTATTACATTTTTTTAGAGACTCATATTGATGAAACAAATTGTTCACTTATTTTAAAGTTCTTTGATGATTGTTATGCCGAAGATTAACATTAGAATAAAGGCATGGCAGCCATTAAAGATCAGCTGGAATTCATAGTATCTTGAAACTGGTTGGCACAAGTTCATAAACCCATATTCAGATTGACATTAACATCAATGGATGATAAACATAATGATTTATTAAAAGTCAAAATCTATGCAACGTGATCAGAAAAACAAACCAAACTGATAGTCGAGATCTTCTACAAAGTACCCAGTTAAACACCCAGGATACTGGAAATAAAATAGGTATTATTAGAGAAACCTGCAAGAAATTTTTGGACCAAAAAAATAGATATAGATGTCAAAATATATTAAAATATATAGATATATTCTATATTCACTAGTATGAAAGCTTTTTCAATTGAAGAAGTTCTCTGAAACAAATCCCAAATTTACATAGTTTTGTTTGAAATTTAACCACTGAATTTGTAAAAAACAAACCTCACAACCTAATCATCCTAACCATTAGAGCACATCCACTAAACTCCCCCATATAAATAGTATATACAAATATTTATTTTACATCTAATAGATAATAGGCATACATATGCAGTAGGAAATCTACCATCGGCGACGGCGCGCTCAGAGAGGAGGTGGAGGTCCGGGCGGACCTGGCGGGCCGGGTGGAGGCGGTTCAGGCGGGCCGGGCGGAGGTGGATGTGGATGCGGGTGCGGATGGTGCCCATGCGGAGGGCCGTCGGGGCCCGGCGGAGGCGGAGGCGGGCCGGGTGGAGGAGGGCCGCCCGACATTATTAATATGCTTCTTACCCTCTCGCTCGTTCACTAACTACAAAGCACCGCTGGTCCTTCTGCTGTTATCACACCGCAGCTGCTGCTCTTCTAAGTTCCTCTGCTTCAGCTTAGGAAGAGAAAATTGGAAATCTGTGTGTTTGTCATCGTCGCCTTAGTATATATAAGGGTTTTGCGAGGATCTTCAGATATTTGCGCGTCCCGTTGGTCGATCGTTTGAATGGTAGGTTTATTTAGGTTTCCTTACTCTTTCTCTATATTTTAGTGTTGGGTTAGCAGTTTAATGGTTTGGAGCATATTTTGTTGTTTTACCCAATCTGTTTCAATTTCAAAAGATAGGTTTGCTCTTTGGGATAGGACACAATCTTCAACATAAATCCCACTTGAATAAGTGGATAGATCCCACTAGGATAGGTTCCACAAGACCTTGCAATCTGTTCTAATTTCAAAGGATGTGTTTACTCTTTGGGATAAGGCACAATCTTTAAGACAAATCCCATTTGAATAAGTAGATAGATCTTTCTAGGATAGATTCACACAACCTTTCTAAATTATAGCTAACATAGCCTTGTTGTCTTAATGACTTATGATATTGGATATATCTTTTTTTCATAATAACATATGAGAGTTTATAGCTCAAAGGGATAGTGTAGTTGGTCTTATTATCTAATTTTAGTTAGCGTAGTTTGTCTAGTTGTCTAGTTGTCAGTGGTTGAATTGAGGCTTCTGTGATCCATGTCAAGATGAAGAAAAAATTTCAGCTAAAATCACATAATAGAATATTTGTCTACACGTTTCAAACCAACCAGTGTTATCAATTATCTTATCAAATTAAGAGATTACTAAATCCATTTAAATTTAAATTATTACCATGAATATAATTAAAAAAACAAAATATCCCAAATAACTTACCAATTCACCATAGAACTCATATCCCCACGCAACAATGTGTAATTGGTTATCGATCACTATCTCTTTTCTTCCTTCCGCAGAAGTTAACTAACCGATTTTTTCCACAGTAAATTTGGTAAGAATTTGATTTGGAAAATATGAATAGGTAAGAGGTATGATCATGGTTGCAAGATTTGTGTACAGTGGAATAGTATTCTAGTGAATTTTGTCAATCGGAGAGGTTGAATGGTAGAGATCTGTCGAGGTTTCGTCGCTCTTTTGTCAAAAAAAAATTCCACGCAGCCCTTTGCAATTGGTCATGGATCACCTATTTCAATATTGTTGTTGCAATAACTTAAAAATCCAGACAACTTCCTCTCAGAAAGTAAAATGGAAACGTGTCTGAGAGAACATGTAAACTTTTCTTAATCCACTAAAGTGACGTGAAAACCTGCCTGTGTCGTTGTCTTGGCATTTAAAAATCTTCTGATTAATTGAGCATCTTCTTAGGTTTGGCCCAACGCTGACGTCCGTTCGGGATAGGATTTCACTTTCGCTGCGGTTCGCCTCATTTGATATACATATGTGATGAGGCCTGGTGTTATATAACGTAGCCGAATTTAATGGTCTGAAAGCAATTGATGCAACATGTTAGGTTGGTATTTGCAGGTCAGAGAAAAAATGCAACAAACTATGCGTTTTATTCAAAACTTCACGTCTCTTTCAAACTAAAGTCTCAAAAGTCGGTGTAACTTAGGTATTTGGTGACCATGGGTATAAAATTTATGTGAGTGTGATTTGATGATTAGTGAAATAACCAAAGTCTTAAAAATTAAATAATAAATTAAAAACAGAAAGGAATGTGAAAAGATAAAGAAGAGTTTTATATCTATATTATTTTAATTTTTGAAAGTGTTTTGAATTGGAGAAGGATTATTTATTATAGGTATAAGTTAGGTTGTAATTAGCATATATTTATTTTTATTCTAATTCTATTTGGATCTATAAATGTATAATGCGTTTTTTAATTTAAAAAAATCAGATTCTCTTTATCTATAATGGATAATTATTAAATATAAATATTTTATAAAGTTAATATAAATATATATATATATATAATACTCTATTTTTAAAAAAACGAGTTATGCATCTATCTCGAGTGGATCAGAAAAGTATATACTCATCAAATAAGAATCTTATTATATTCATATATAGATGCAAAGAGAAAAAAATTGATATTTTTTTTTTAATTGAAATCATATATATAGCTTTCATATTGAGTATCAAAAAAATTATACATTTTTTTCGTAGAGTGTACTATTATAAATTCATTTTAACTTAGGATCTAAAGGAGATTATCAAAGTATTTACTTATGAAATATCAATCTTATTATATTGAATTACTTTTGAGATATATAAAGAGTAAAACAAGTTGGTATTAGAATACTTAATTAAAGATGATGTTGAAATATTTATGGTAAGCATTGAAGTATGTGCGTTGAAGGAATTATACATCTATTAGAATATTAGCATACATCTTAGGATCCACCAAGAGTCTAAAAAAATCAAATCTCGCAAAATGCAAATTTATTTTTAAATGCACAACTTGAGAAAAAATATATATGTTAAGAGATTTGAATCTTTTCAACACTTGATATAGTGAGCATTAAAAATGAATTATAATGATCATTTATAATATTATTTATATTATATATAAATTTATTTAATATTATATATAATTTTTGATTTTTAACTATATTAAAACTCTTATATATGGGAAGTTAAAAAAAAGTTATGGTGGTGCTTTATAATACATTTATATTACATATAAATTTAATATATTTATATATATAAATTATTATTTTTTTAACTCTATTAAAATCTTTATAATCTTTATTAATAATAGTTGCACACATATATCATTACATTTTTTTGCATGTTTTATTATATTTTTATAATTAATTTTTTTTAATGTCATATGCAAGTATGGAATTATATGTACATTATAGAGATAATTATAAATATTAAGGTTTAAATGTTTTAATTAAATTAAACAAAATTGAGATGTTATATTTTGATTATAATTGTTTTTTTATGTAAAAATTTAATGTTGTCCTATATTTGATTTTTTATCTAATATATATTTAATATATATTTATTGAAAATTCAACTATAATTGAATTCAACCTTATTATTTGTTTTATTATTTTCTAATTTTAATTATTTTCTAATTGAATCGACATTATGCTTATGATTATAGAATCATAAGAGTGGTATCATTGAAAAAATAAATTCTTTGGATTTGAAACAAATGACATGTTATTTATTAGAGTGTGGGTTTTGGAAATCTTAATGTCAGTGGCTTGTATATAGGTTACATTCAAAAATAGCCAAAAATATAGTGATAATAGCCCAATTGTAATTATTTAGAGCACAAAGATATTTGTATAAGGCAAAAAAATAAGGATTAGAAGTTATTTGTATAGAGTATCCATGTTGGTGATGTGAGTTGACTACAATTTCCTAATTCCCTAAGTTATGGGTCATAATGGCATTAGAGTTGTTGAATTCTTCACTGGTCCAATTTCAAATATTTTGAAGAGAATATAGACCAAATATGAGTAAAGAAAAAATGGAAAGGTTGAATGACATACAAGTTATTGATGTATAACATCAAGTAGAAAACAAGAACTTGATGGAAATGGTTGGAATGTAGGATTACAAGATAACTCAGATGGGGAAGAAACTTGAAACATTGAGAAGATTATTTCCAATGATAAGGAAATGATTTGATGAATGTAACGAATCAATCAACACTATCATGGTAGATTGGGACAACACTAGAGTGCAACTCATGCAATTAGGAGATAATGTCAGTTGCAATTAGGAGATAATGTCATTTAGATGGATAGTTGAAAAAAGGACAAGCTCACTCAAACAATGGCTCAATGAAAACAAGAATTGGTAAAGAAAAAGTAAACATTAACAAATCTATAAATAGTTATCCAAGAGATGAAAAAATATCTATTCATTGTTAGCGCAACATCAAAATGGCCAAGACAACTTTGGAAATCATACATTCCTTAAACAATTTTCAAGAACATTTTGAGCAATTTGAAAAGCATACTAGATGCATTGTTTTATCCCTTTCAATGTTACATTTTAAAATAACCACTCCAATATGTTATACATCCTCATTTTTAATTGCAATTTTGTATATACCAAATGTGTTCATCTTCATCATGTTGAGACTTCCAAGCAATTTTGTATATACCAAATGTGTCCATCTTCATCATGTTGAGACTTCCAAACATTATTGGCATACTGATTTCAGAACTTCATTATCTTCATTAGTTTAAGAAAAAAATATCTCACGTTTTTAATCTCTACTACGCACACATATTTAACTTGTGTTGCTATATGTTTATATATCAAAAATAATTTAAAAGTAAAATTTCAACATTAAAAAAAATGTAATTTGCAGCGTTGGTGCTTAGTGTGTACCTCTTATGCAAAAAATAATTGATAACTAAATTAAAGTAAAAACATTAAGGAACTAAAATTACATACACACAAATGCCTCAACAATGAAAAATATAAATATTAAAAATGGAGTTGTTTTATTTATAGAGTTATTTGTTGTTTGAATTGATAACCAATTTAATTTATTATTAATATTATTTACTGATTTCTTAGTTGATATTAAGTAAAATTATAAATTAAGTCCTACTTTACATTTTATTGTACTTATTGAGTGAATATTTATTTAATTATATATAAATGTATATTATGTTTATTTTTTTAATATAAATATTTTCTTTTCCCAGAGAAAAAATCGCAATTTTTCATTAATTTGAAAAATTACATCTAGTAAATGCCCATGGCATATGCAGTCTGTTGGTCGTAGCCTTCAAGTAAATATCAAAAGCCTTATGGTCATAACCATGCAAAAAGTATAGTTTTGTACATAATTTACCACGTAGGGTATAATGATAAGTCCAATAGCAAACAAAAATATATACAATACATCAACAAGTAGCTATTATAAATACTAATTTTTTTGCAAGATAATTTAGGGTTTGACTGCCCTTGGATATGCCCTATGAATATAGGGTCGATGATAGTACTAGTAATGATCCTCACCAAGCCGCTCTTATATTAACCACAGGCCTCTGGGATGTGTCGTGGCCTCCTAGGAAAGTTGGTCAACAACCGTGTTACATTCCCTGTAAATATGATGACATGAAACATAATTAAATTGTGCTTTTAAGATCATGATTTCATCCAGTATGTTCCTGAGAGAGTGCACATGACATGTAGAAATGTTATTGAACCAATTGATGATGATGTTTGAGTCACCAAAAATCTGAATATGATTGCATGCATGTGCCAGTGCAAAGTGTGGGAGATGTCTGAGGGAGATTAGTTCTGCAAAGTTGTTTGTTCCCAATCCTAACCCCATTTGTATTTTGAAATGGTGGTTTGCTATTATATGAAGTAAGATTCCCCCACCACATCCCTGTGCTTGAGATGCGCCATCAAAAAATGCCCTGGGGATAGATCAATCAATGGTTTCTGGTGGGATGACATAACCCACAAGTGTATGTTCATCTTTAGGTATTTCATGATATGAAGCAATGATTTTTGCTATTGTGGACAACCACCTAGCCACTTTGTCTCTGAAAATGACCCCATTCCTTATCAACTAAATGGACCAGCATATAAGAAGGGGTAGACTATGTACTTTTGTATTATAGTTTCCATCTCACTAAAAATCCCAAGCATTTGTGACAAATTGTCCATGCCATCTGATAGTTGAAGATAGAGCAACAAGGACTTGATTCCAAATATGATTTACCGTCGGGAAAGACAGGAATAGGTGGTCATTTCTTTCCTCTACTTGCTTATAGAGGACGCACTAGGTAGGGTCGAGGAATGATCGATGCATTAAGTTGTTTCCAGTTGGAGTCTTGTTTCGAATAACGTTCCACATGAATAGCTTCATTCTCGGAGGCGCTTTGAGCTTCCATATCTTAACCCACCATTATAAGAGGACAAGTGATCTGTGCGTAATGGGAATAATGTGATAACCCGCCTTCGAGGAGTATGTTCCATGTTCTGCAGGGGTCCAAATGAACTCATCAACCCCCTCTTTGATACGGATGTGAGATTCAATCAGGGCATCGATATAACCCTCCCAGTCATGCTGCCAATGCATGGGGATGCCTAATTGCTCCGCTGATAACCATGCTTGAGAAAATATAGTGTTATTCTCTAGATTAGTAACGTGAGCAATCACATTAATGTTCCTATAATTGAGAAAATGATAAAGTTCGGAGGTAATCGAAACATATTACCACAACCCGACAAGGGGTCTAGGCCAATGCGAACATTTGAGCCTTAGTTAATTCTCCATGCTAGTCCATTTCTGATAATAGGCATACTGTGTAGAATCGCTCACCAGACCATGGATATCCCAGATCGTTTCCAAGTGGGAAACCGTATCCAATCCATAAGTTGATGGGGCCAGATATATTTATAATAGATAACATGAGACCAGAGGCTCTGAGAGGTGAGGATAATCCAACCCATCTTAGCAGCAAGTGCTTGTGCGAAGGAGGATAAGTTCTTCAGACCCCAACCACCCCATTTCTTTGGTATAGAAATATGCTTCCATCCCACCTAGGCAAAGGGCTTACCCTCCTTATAGTCATTCCAA